>PVKE010044352.1:0-13043 GCA_004027555.1 Craseonycteris thonglongyai | reverse complement strand
GAGGATCGAATCCCGGCTCCGGCCCAGGCAGGACCCACGTGCTGAACTGGGGAGTTCCCACAGTTCGGTTCTCTAACTGTCTCTGTCTCTGTCTCTCTCTCTATCTGTCAAAAAGTAAAATAGAAATAAATATGCACTGAAGACAAAAAGATAATTTCTCTCTATAAATGTGAAAAGATAAAAAAAAAAAAAAAAAGAAGAAGATGTGTTGAAAGCATTCTGGAATAGCTCACAGAATTGAGGAATGCCATGTATATTAGTTTCCTATCACTGCTGTACCAAATGATCCTAAACTTGGTGGTTTAAGACAACACATATGTATTATATTACAGTTTTAAAGGTCAGAAGTGAAAAGAGCCTTATGGGACTAAAACCAAAGTGTCAGTAGGGCTGTGTTCCTCCTAGAAGCTCTAGGGGAGAATCCATTTCCTTGCCTTTTCTGGCTTCTAGAGGCTGGCCACACTCCTTGGTTTGTGGCCCACTTCTATCTTCAAAGCCAGCAACGTTGGGCTGAGTCTTTCTCACACTGCTTTATCTCTGGCCCACCCAATATACTCCACAGTAATCTCCCCATCTCAAAATCAACTGATTAGCAAACTTAATTTCCCTTTGCCATGTAAGGTAACACACTCACAGCTTCCAGGAATTAGGGCACAGATCTCTTTGGGGGCCATTCTTCTTACCACACCATGCAGCTACTATCAGTACAAGCCTTAGTGCACTAATGCCACAATTCCCTCCAGACCTAAATTCTGAAGAAAGGAAATCAAGATCTATATGTCTATCCATACCCACCTCTTCTCTCACTTACCCTTCCCCAAAGCCCATGAGGGCTCAAAGGAGGTGGCACTACTGTCTCCCTCTCTATTCCAGCCTTGTGGCAAGGTCTTAGGAGCAGGCAAAAATATCTTGTTTACTTTGTCAGGGGAGTGCTATGTTCTAATAGGGGGTGGCGAACCTATGGCACGCATGCCCAAAGTGGCACGCGGAGCAATTATTTTGACAGGTGGAGCTGTGAATACCATTTAAAAAATTATTGTTTATGCTCTTTTTTTTTTTTTTAATAAAGCTGGGGGCATCTCACTGCCTGACTTCTTTTTTTTTTAATATTCATTTATTTATTTATTTATTTATTTATTTATTTATTTTTGACAGAGAGGGAGAGAGAGAGATATACAGAGACAGAGAGAGAACTGAACTAGGGGAGCTCCCAGTTCAGCATATGGTTCCGCACAGGCCGGGCCGGGATTCGATCCTCGGTTCCTGGTGCTGCAAAGTGAGCGCCTAACCCACTGAGCCATCCCAGCTCCCCCTGTTTGTGCTCTTATAGACATAAAAATAATCGATACCTCTATCTCACTCGATGGGTTGGCACGCGAGTCGAGCGAGTATACTCTTATTTCATAAACTTTGGCACTCAATCACCAAAAGGTTCGCCACCCCTGTTATTCCATCAGCCAAGGGTCCTGAAAACAAAGGCAAGTGACTGCTTTCTCTTGCTCTGGGACAATAAACATCTAGACTGAGGTTAGAGATAGAAAACTAGGGAACACAATTTAGGGACATATTTATATTCAGTCTTTTAAGTTCACAAAAACAAGTCCTATTTTACTAAATGGCAATGCCAGGACTCAAATGCAGTTCTGCCCAACCCAAGTATTTGAACTTGAAGAAGTCATTCTTTAACTTTTCTGCTCAAGGTCAACCTGCTTTAATAGATTTTTCACCTTTTAAATTCCATTTTATTGTACTTTAACTAAAACTTTGTTGAGGATCCATTAAGGATTCCTTATAATGCTCTTGCTTTGGTGGACTTATCCCCTTCCCTGACAAAAATTTAAATCCTTTGAGACTTCTGCTGGCCTGGTTTCTGCTGACCCTCAACTTTGAACTTTTTCCCTTGTAAATGAACCCTCCTCAAATCTTTTGAGTTTGACATCTGTTTCCTGTTAGAATCCTGACTAACTCACAGGAAGTACGTGACTCTACTTCTGGAATTCACTGGCAGATGGCTAGCTGAGTCAGGTACCCGTCCGTAAGTGCAGAGTTGTTGCTGTCTAGCCCAGGAGGAACTTCCATTTCCCAGACCCCCTCGAGTGAGGACAGGTCATGTGACTGAATGAAATCAGAGGAGGTGTTCTGCCAACAAGCCTGGACCACAGAAGCTTCCCAACTTTGTCCCTTTGCTCTCTGTGCCCTTGTTCAATAGCATCTGAGGCTCTAGAGCAGACATTCTTAATCATTTTGTGCCATGGAGGCATGATCCCTTCTCAGAGTCTTTTTCTTTTTTTAATAAATGTTTTATTTTGGAATAAATTTAGAAAAGTTGTCAAGGTAGGGTCTTAGTCCATTTGGGCTGCTTATATAACAAAGTATCATAGACTGGGTGGCTTATAAACAATCAAAATTTATTTCTCACGGTTCTGGAGGTTGGCAAGTTTAAAACATGAAGGCATGGGCAGATTCAGTGTTTGGTGAGGGCCCACCCACTTCCTCACAGATAGCTGTCTTCTTACTGTAACCTCACATAAAAGCGTGAGGGATTGCTCTGGGGCATCTTTTACAAGGGCACTAATTCCAATCGTGGGAGGCACTAATCATCTGCCAAAGAACCCACCTCCTAATACCACCACTTTAGGGATTAGGATTTCAATATAAATTTTGGGGGGATATGAACAATTCAGTCCATTGCACTAGCCAAAAAAATTTTCATATACTCCCTACTCAGCTTCATATTCTTCTGTTATCATCTTACATTACCATGCTACATTTATCAAAACTGAGAAACCAATATTGGTACCTTATTATTTTTTTTGTTGCTGTTAAATTTATTGGGCTGACATTAATTGATATCAATTACATTGTTTCCAGGTGTACAATCCTACATTACATTGTCTATACATCACATTATGTGGTACATTATTATTAACTAAACTCCAGACTTTATTTAGATTTCACCAATTTTTCTATTAATATCCTTTTTCTGTCCCAGGATACCACATTGTATCTAGTTATATCTCCCCATGCTCCTTGGATCTGTGACAGTGTTTCCATTTTTCCTTTTTCTCATGACTTTGACAGGTACTTTTCAAGAGTACTAGTCAGGTATTATGTAAAATTCCAGAAAAATGTTTTAAATGTAGAGTATAAAATTGGATTATAAAGAAAATACATCATATTGAAATATATTAGAATTTTAAAATTGTGATACAATAATGTATGTGCTCTTTTATTAACACCTAAAGAACTAGATCTATTGATGGATCTAGTAACTATCTTAATTTTGAAATAGTGTTGAGTATAAATATTGTTTGGAAATTCTGAAACAATTGCAATATATAATGAAAGTATCTGTGATTTTTCTTGGTGGCAAAGTTATGGGTACTGCTAATATTACTGTGGTTTGTTGCCTAAGTAAAGCAAGAGAAAATAAAGATGTAAATTTTTTCCCAACCAAATTTACAAATTCTCTGAATTCTGTGGCCTTTATGACTGTCCTAAAATAGATGGCAGTCACAAGATGGGGGAAGCCTGAGTTCCAAGTATTTGCATACAGCAGTGACTCTACTTCCAAACTTTCCCCCACTGCCAATTACATTGTGTATAAGAAATAAATCACATTAGATACAGCATTGAGGTTTCAAGTTTATCTCATAAAGCAGCTAGCATCATCTTAACTAATATAGCTCTTAACCACTAAATTTTATATGTATGTGTATATATGTGTGTGTGTGTGCGTATACATACACACACACACACTAATCAACAATGCAAAAGTACATATATTTGTATTAATTGAAACTGCTTTCTATTACAAGCTGATGTGGGCAAAGCCCATATCACTGCTTGCAATTAAGCCTCTGCTTATGCAAATCTGCCTTGCTCCCTGTGCTGTTGCTCCTCTGCTTCTGCAGATCCGGCTCATTCCCTGCACCTGTGGCCTTGCCCTCTCCAGGCACCTGCCCTCTCCTGGTGCCTGCATCTGCCAAACCTAGATATATGACAGTGGGAAAAGACAACTTATCATAGAAAGTAACCAAGTAAATCCTCCCTATATAAGCCTGATACTCCCTGTAGTCAGGGCTCAGACTTTGGAAAAACACTCCTCTGAGCCCGCTGGCATAAATAAAGCTTTGTGGCTCCTATCTCCCGAGTGCCAGTTGGTTCCTTTGTTGGGTGAACTGTAACATTTGGTTCCCTGACCAGGAAGCCCAACTGTGCTGGCCTGTTGAGCCACGGGTTTGGGGAAGGACAGAGCGTGGCTGCCAGGGAAGCCAAGGCAGGGCAGGTGTGCCCTGCTGAGTTTGGCAGGCCCTAAACCGGCTACCTCCTGTCGGCCCCAAGCTCTGATTTCTGCGGGGCTTGAAGGGAGATCAGGATGAACAGTTTTGGAGTGGCCATCAGACAAGGTAAAGTCCCAGGACCCAGACCCCAGTCAGGCCTGTCTGTCAGATGGAAGGGGAGACTGATCACCTCCCACTGGAAGACCTTCCCAGAGGGGGAAGGCACTGGAAGACCTTCCCAGAGGGGGAAGGCACTGGAAGACCTTCCCAGGGGAAAAGGCACTAGAAGGCCTTCCTAATGGGGAAGGCACTGCTTCCCCAGTCTCCTGAAGAGGTGGCCAGGTAAAGACCTTCCCGGGGGGGAAGGCACTGTTTTTAACCTCTGAATGACTGTGTGTGTTACTATGACATATCTGTGGCCCCACGGCTGCAAGGCTACAGGGTCCAGATGGGACTAAACCTGCGTTTCCATGGCAACATCGTATGGCATAAAGATGATTCACCTCGTTGTAACCTGACCCAGGCTTTATACAGGTGCACCTTAGCTAAGACATGCCTAAGTTCCCGCAAGGGATGCAGTCAGGAAGGCATGTATATGGTCTCCATTGGAGGCACCCACCCTTTGTCTTGCAGCTCTGATGAAGGGAAGGAACACACTGGGAAATTTCCAGGAGAATCTTCATGTCAGGGAAGCCCCTCTGTCCAAGGTATTGGACTAGATTCTTTAAGAAAGTCTCCTCTTGTTCCCTGCTCCCAGACCTACAGGAATTGGTAGCCTCCGGCTGCAAATCTGTCCCTTTTGTCTCTGGCACCAGGCTCCCTCCCAGTTGGCAGATTGACAGTCTGAGCGAACTCCAGAGTGGGTCTCAGGGCATAAGTTGAGTCCCCCCTCCTGTGCCACCTTTTCTGCCACTGCCCTGTCTTCCCTCAGCATTTGTATTCCCAATTGGAAGGGTTTAAGGAGGACCAGGTCCCAGGCCCCTTGAGTCTCATCCAGTTACTTTGGGCAGGAGCACAGGGATCTGACCCCTCTCCCTTAGAGAACTTATGCAATTTGTCACCCACAGTTTTCTTGACTCCCGTTAGGGATTGAATATTCTGGAAATTGTGTGCCTTTGAGGAATAAAAACATTAGAGGTATTTGGGATACAAGCACCTTCACCTCCCAGGGCAATTCAGAAGGAACCAATTCGTATCTTGGGACTTCAAAAACGTGGGGTTAAAAATTTGAAGCAAACTTAGGCAATCAGGGAAGCCTAGGTAACCATCATGTCAATCTCTAAGAAATGCAAATGTAACCCTATCGCTTCTGCCATCCATATCAAAGGAATATAACTGTAACCTTGGACATCTGGACAAGGCACCAGATGCTGGGAGGCTAGGATGGGGAATGCCAAGGCCAAGGCCACCTAAACCCCTTCTGGTTTGTTTCAAGACTCCCCTTAGCTCAATCATCCAGACATGTCAACCCAAAAGATAGGAACAAAAGCCTTAGATTCAATAAATGTATAAAACAGTAACTTTTCAAGGTCTTCTTCAAAGGATATAGGAGGGAAAATGAGGCTGCTACAGCCTGAGATGGAAACGACTGAGGAAAAAAAAGAGGCACTTATATAAACTAGCAGTTAGACTCTCAAGGGAGGCCTCTTCCCCTCTTTTTGTTTCAAACTCTTTGAAACTACAGGGAAATCATTTCTTTGCAATTGTTGACACTTCTGTTTATATATATGGTCTGATATCAGTATATGCTTTATGTATGAAATAGTATCTCTGCTCTGGATGGTATTGCCAGATTATAATATTTAATTGACTTTAAGAAGTTAATGGCTTAAATCAGGGGTGTCGAACTGACGGCCCGCAGGCCGAGGTAATTTTTTGTGGCCCACGATGCTCTGAAATAAAATGAAAATAGAAAAAATTGTTATGAAGAAAATCGCGCTTAGGGGAGATCGAGGCAATACCGTACACACAATTCCCTCGTTAACCCTTTAACTACTGAAGACGAGTATACACGTGGCCCAGTGCCTTTCCTGGGGGCCTGTGGGCGTGTATAAACGCGCTGACTCAGTTCCGGCGACGTTTGTAAATGTGATGTGGCCCGCGTGAATCTTGCCTGTTGCACCAAATGGCCCGTGTTTTAATTGAGTTTGACACCCCTGGCTTAAATGAATAAAAACCCAAGCTCTTTTCAGGATCATATGATCTAGAAAGATGTTTACTAAGGCTGGTTTAAGTTTTAAAGTCTTTTTGTTTTCACCAAGGTTTAAAAGATAAAAAGTTGTTTATAAACACCTTCAGAAGTAATGTTATATATTATATTACCAAACAAAACTTATGCTTCTAAAGGTTACAAAATATGTTTATAAATTTACCAATGAAAATGCTAACTTTTGCTTTTCAGCTGTCAATAAAAACTAAGGTTTTGAGGGTTATGGATGCTAATTAATATGGAGATTTTACATGTAATTAAAATTTATGTGTTTTAAGAAGGTATAAAGTATGGAAATACATTTTTATAAAAATTGAAAGATAAAGTTTGTCATGAGGATTGGTATTTCTGAATAAATGAAAAGAGACAAACTAAGAGGGACTAAAAAAGTTATAGAAGGTTTGTGAAGAAAATTTTGTGTATAGTTGGGCTGGACATGATTGAAATGCTGGATTAGGCAACGGTTTCTTGGGCTGTTGGTCTGCTGCTGGAATTGAAAGATTTTATGCCTGAGGGAAAAAAACAGAGTCTATATCTCATCAAAATTATCTTCTATGTTTTATATTATCTCAATTAGGCTTGATGTTTTTCCTCACCGGGCAGGGTATTACAGTTATTCTAACCCATTGTTTGTTACATTCCTAATGAAAAGGTTCAGATTATAAGAAAGGCCAGGAAATTTGTTTCAATGTCTTTAGCAACCAAGATAGGAATAACTAGAAAAGAGGAAACAGTGTGACTGGAGATAAGATCAAAAAAAGGCCAGGCTTTTGGCCACAGTGATAGATGGGGCGAAACCTAAGTCACCTCAGGGCCACCCCAGCAACCCCAGAAGAGAAACACCATTTAACGGAGCCTGCTTAGGGAGCAAAAGCCCAGGCCTCTGGAATAAGGAGGACCCTACTCCTCCAAAGCAGCCATGTCCTTGTGCAAAACAAAGAGGCACTGGAAGAGGGATTGTCCCCTGTTCTGAAGGGAGCAGGAACCAACTCCTCCACAGATGTCTACAGTTGACTGACAGGGTCTGAGATGCCCAGCAGCTCCCAAGAAGACCACTATAATGATGGAAAAAAAGTATGGGTGACCCTTGATGTGGCAGATATGCCTCTTAATTTTATGACTAATAATAGAGTTATTTACTCTGTCTCAACCGCTCACTCTGGACCTATTTTCTAAAAGCTGCTTGATTGTAGAAATAAATAAAACCCCTAGATTTGGGCTAATATTCAGCCTATTGCTTACCAATAGCTTCTAAAACAAGACAATCAGATTTTAAAAAGAAACTAAAAAAATAGCAGGTATCACTCCATGGATACACCACACCAGGGTAAAGAAGGACCCGGAATATGGAAGGTGACCACCCGCCCAACACAGCTCTTACAACTCACCCTGTGGAAGCAGAAGGATAATCTTCCTGCTCTGGTCACTCCAGGGCTGACTGGTCAACGCACAGCCGAAGCGTGAGGATGGGACCCCAGATGGTTGGTAACCTGCCGTTTCTCATAGTGACTATTCCCCTCATAGCCCTACTAGTGACTGGCCTGGCCGTAGTTGCCCCACCCAATTGGAGCCTAATAGAATGCTCCTTAATTGCCCTCTGCTACATATTATATGTACAGGATGTATTACTACTATTGGATGTTTGTAGAGCTGCTCCGGATGCCTTTATCTGTATCAGGCATGGTCCCCACGTGCTCTGCAGGATGCATACAGACATACTACCCTGAGTCCACCCCTGGAAAAGGGGCTATCGGATGGCTAAAGACCTGTTTGGACACAGGTGATAACACTCAGGGTTTGTCTCCTGCTTCCATGTCTTCTTCCCCTGGTCATAAGGTCAATAACAAATCTAACAGAAGCCACAGTGGCCAGAAAGACAACAAAGCCCATATCCTAGCTCTCCCAGGGTACTAGCCATTGGAGGAACCTAACCTGGATGATGATGATGCCATATAGTAAATATAGGGGCATCAAAGGGGGGAATGTTGTGGGCAAAGCCCCATATCACTGCTTGCAATTAAGCCTCTGCTTCTGCAAATCTGCCTTGCTCCCTGTACTGTCACTCCTCTCCTTCTGCAGATCCTGCTCACTCCCTGTACCTGTGGCCTTGCCCTCTCCTGGTGCCTGCACTCTCCTGGTGCCTGCATCTGCCAAACCTAGATATATGACAGTGGGAAAAAACAACTTATCATAGAAAGTAACCAAGTAAAATCCTCCCTATATAAGCCTGGTATGTCCTGCAGTCGGGACTCAGACTTTGGAAAACACTCCTCTGAGCCCGCTGGTGTAAATAAAGCTTTGCGACTCCTATCTCCTGAGTGCCACTTGGTTCCTTTGTTGGGTGAATTGTAACAAAGTACCAGTAACCATAAGCTTAACCAAAAAAGGAGACATTACTGTAAGAATACCAGGGGCGGGGGGGGTGGGTGTCTCTAACTGGATACATGGAGAAGTTAAATTATGAGACTTCTTAAACAGCTCTAGGGACTTTAGCAGGAATATTCTGGGGTTCTTGCCTCTTATGCTAGGCCTTGCCATTAAGGTGACTCAGCTTCCTACTTTGTCTCTGCTGAAATTCTTTTTTTTTACTTTTTTTTTTAACTGAACTGGGGGCACACCCCAGTTCAGCATGTGGGTCCACCTGGGCCGACCCGGGATTCGATCCTTGGTTCTCGGGGCTTCAAAGCAAGAGCTTAACCCGCTGAGCCATCCCAGCTTTCCCTGAAATTCTTAAGCAGAAGAATCTGATTTGCCCAGCCAGCTTGAGTCAGATATCTTCCTCTGGCCCAATCAGCCATGGCCAGGGATGGCCACCATAGAAACATGGCTATTAGAGGCCCACTATCTCTTCAGTGGGACAGGTATAAGACAATGATAACAAAATCATTATAACAAACATCTGGGCTTTTGCCATATGCCAGATACTCTCCTGTTATGCTTTATATGGATTACTTTAAACCTCCTCAAACCCTTTGAGATAGGTATGTGCTATTATCTCCAATTTAAAGAAAAAATTAAAGAACAAAAAAGTTTAGAAAAATGTTCAAGATTCCACAATCATTAAATGGCAAAAGCAAGATTTACACTAAGGCAGTCTAACTCCAGAGTCTATGTTATTGTTGCCATATTACATATAAGGAAAAGGGCTCAGAAAGACAACATGGCTCACCCATACCTAGTTACAAGTTGCAGGGCCAACATTTGAACCCAGGAGACTGTCTGTCCCCAGAGCCCATGTCCTTTCTTCACCTTGAAAGATGGATAAATCAGGAGAGGCAAAGATGAGAAGGGAAGTCAGTTCAGGCAGTGAGAAGAGAGAAGTGGCTTTCACTACCTACACATTTGGAGATCTGGGCAGCTTCAATTTCTGGGCCACACTTTGATTCTTTTTATTATAATGAGAGGGCAAGTTTAGCACCACAAATCAAAGGGTTTCCTGAACCTGCTATTTTATTTCCTACTGAATGCAAGGTCCAAACACTGCTTCAAACCCACTCCTAAAGTGGAGAACTTCAGGTGTCTGGACACCGTCGGTCCTAGCTAGGGCTGAGCAACACCACCAAAGAGACAAACAAAAGTGGGTGCCCAGGGCCTGGGGCTGATGGGGGATTTTCTAGGCCTCTTGCTCTAGGAGCTGGAAGGGTTCCCTAATTCTGACTGAATGTTTCCTTTCTTGCAAGTCCTATTTCAGAGGTTGAGGCCACTTCACAGGCTTCCTGGGGCTTAACCCCATTAGTCTGCAGGAAAATCAATCTCATGTAGCTTCTCTTAGATCTTAAACAAAGAAAACACTACTCCCAGAAAGATTAAATCAGTAAGGTGAAGCAGAAGGTTTTCCAAATAAGGCATGGGTTTGTATACATTAGTCATTCTCCTTTATATCAACATGCAGATATCTTTTCAGAAAAGAATGTAGTGACCTTTTGGGATATCTTTCTTAAAACTCTGTGTGGAACAGCCTAAGAAAAAATTCCCAAAAGTCATTTTTTTTTTTACTTTAAATTGAGATACAATTCACATACTATAAAATTCCCCCCCTTTTAAAGTGTATAATTTTGTAGTTTTTAGTATATTCATTATGTGCAACCATTATCACTAGCTAATTCCAGAATATTTTTGTCACCCTAAAAATAGGCTGACCAGACGTCCCATTTTAAATGGGACAGAAAACAACAGTCCTGACCCGTTTAAAATGGGATGTCTGGTCAGCCTACCTATAAAAAACCACGTACTCATTAGTAGTTACTCTCTATTTCCCCCATCCGCCAACCCCAGTTAACCACCGTCTGCTTTGAGAGATGTTTGGGCACAAAGGGACAATTTTCAATATATTTTCTGACCTTTCTCCTTAAAAAATATATCAATTAATATCTGGCACTTCTCTAAATGGTGTTGTGAAAACAGGACAGTAACATGCAAAAGAATGAAACTGGGCTATTATCTTACACCACACACAAAAATTAACTCAAAGTGGATTAAAGACTTGAAGTAAGCTCTGAAACCATAAAACTCCTAGAAGAAAACATAGGTGGTAAACTCCTCGACATCAGTCTTAGAGATGATTTTTTTTTATCTGACACTAAAAGCAGAGGCAACAAAAGCAAAAATAAATAAGTGGAACTACGTTAAACTAAAAAGCTTCTTCACAACAAAGGAAACCATCAATAATAAAAAGTCAACCTACTGAATGGGAGAAAATATTTGTAAATCATGTATCTGATAAGGGGTTAACATCCCAGGTATATAAAGAATTCATACAACTTAATAGCAAAAAATAGACAGAGGGCCTGAACAGATATTTCTCCAAAGAGGACATGGGTGGTCTGACAATTTAGTTCATGAACTCATTCTAGAAAAAATGCTACATAATCTTATTGCTGAATAGCACTGTGATCATCTTCGAAGTACTCCTCTTGGGAAGCTATGCACCAACACCAGGGCCTAGTCCACCCTTCAGAGTAGTCCTGGAATTCTATTTCTGGAATGGCCATCAAGAGCCATCATCATATTACTCTTCATGTCCTGAATGTCATCAAAATGTCTTCCTGTCAATATTTCCTTTATCTTCAGGTAAAGAAAAAAAGTCATAGGGGACCAGATCAAATGAGCAGGGAGGGTATTTCAATACAGTTATTTGTTTACTGCCTAAAAACTCCTCACAGACAGTGACATGTGAGCTGGTGCACTGTCATGATGCAAGAGCCGTGAGTTGTTGACGAAAAGTTCAGGTCATTTTCATCTAACTTTTTTACGTAGTCTTTTCAGCACTTCCAAAGAGTCAACTTGGTTGATTGTTTGTTCACTTGGTACAAATTCATGATGAACAATTCTTCTGATATAAAAAAATGGTTAGCAACATCATTTGGACTCTTGCATTGAACTGAGGAAACTGGTTTGGTAGTGGAGATTTGGCTGACTTTCATTGTGCACTTTGATGCTTTGTGTCAGGGTCACATGTTTCATCACCAGTGATGACACTGCCCAAAACATTGTCTTGCCTCTCCAGTGGTCTTGGAAAATTTCAACTCTCCTTTGCTTTTGTTCATCAGTGAGTTCCTTTGGTACCATATGTACACACATCTTTCTCATGCCAAGATTTTCCTGTTTCTCTGTGAATGTTTACTTAGTCTGCTATGCTTCTCAGTCCGCTGATGATTTTGACACACAATTCAAGAATTTCTGCAATGTTTTGGTTGGTTCTGCTTGTTCCTGGCTGCCCTGACCCCTCTTCATCAGTAACGCTTTTTCTGAAATTTTCAATCCATTTGTACACTGCCATTATCTTCATGGCATTATCCCCATCAACTTGGACTAACATGTCCCTGATTTCATTTTTACTCTTGCCAAGTTTCACAAGAAATGTAATGTTTGTTCACTGCTCTAATTCAAGTTCCAACATTCTCATGACTGCACATAAAAACAACACGGCAACAACAATAGTGAACACCACTCAGCAAGACACTGCCACAGGTCAATAGAGACAATGATATACCGAGGTTATGAAACCTTACTGACTTGTTTGTACAGTGCTGCTAATGTAAGTACACAGTGAAAAGTTTGCAAACTTAATTGTTGGACCTCATACTGATGACCAACAGATGCATGAAATGATGCTCAACACCACAAATCATCAGGGAAATGCAAACCCAAACCCAAGCCCTTTTATTTTTTATTATAAAAAAATAAAAGAAGCAAGTGTTGGCAAGGATGTGGAGAAAAGGGGACTCTTGTACACCATTGGTGGGAATGTAAATTGGTTCAGCCACTATGAAAAACAGTATGGAGATTCCTTAAAAATTTAAAAACAGAACTACCACATGATCCAGCATTTCCATTTCTGAGTATTTATCCAAAAAAAACCAAAAACACTAACTGGTAAAGATATATGCACCCCATGTTCAATAGCCCAGACATGGAAACAACCGTAATGTTCACGGATGAGTGAACAGATAAAGAAAATGTATGGGGAAGCCGGGATGGCTCAGTGGGTTAAGCGCTCACTTTGCAGCGCCGGGGACCAGGGATCGAATCCCGGCCCCGGCCTGTGCGGA
>PVKE010044351.1:0-13046 GCA_004027555.1 Craseonycteris thonglongyai | reverse complement strand
TTTCAGCCATGAATGCATTTATTTTTACTAAAATAAATGGACTAAATGGCCCAGCTATAATCTATCTCACTTTCTGTTTTAGATTTATTTAAAGAACTTTTTTTTTTTTTAAGATTTATTTATTGTTTTTGACAGAGAGAGAGAGAGTCAGAGACAGAGAGAAGGGGGAGGGCCCAGAATAGTCTCCATAGTTGCACATTATTGGGTTTTCCACATAGGTTCATTCCACAGGTGGGAGTGGGGCTGCACAGGGCAGGAACTGGGCCAGGGTCTCGTCCCAGTGAGAACTGAACTGGGGGAACTCCCCAGTTCAGCATATGGGTCTGCATGGGCCGGGGCCGGGATTCAATCCTCGGTCCCCGGGGCTGCAAAGTGAGCACCTAACCCACTCAGCCATCCCGGCTTCCCCTAAAGAACTTTTTATTATTGGTTTAAAGATACTTGGTAAGGGCTTTAGTTATTTTTTTGATTTACCTAACTTTTAATTTGAACCTCTCATACTCTTCTTCATAAATTTCCCTGTTTTCCTTTTGTGGTCAGATTTTTCTTATCTCAAAAGGTATCTTTTTACCTTTAAAGACTTTTTTCTTTAATGCTTTATTAATGCCAATGTAAGAATTTATTTGCTATTGCTCGAAATTTTTTGAAGTTCTGATTTGTTACGTGACCTTCGTTTATTCTTTTTTCTAATTAGCTTGTTGTAAACTTCTTAAGTATCTTGTCACTAAGTGTTTTTAAAAAACGGACATTCTTTGAAAAGAATATTACCTCATTTATTCATATTTTCAAAAATATAGATAAATGAGATATTCTTTTGAATATCTATTTGCATAACTATTTTATGAGAAAGTTGAGCTTAAGCAACAAGTATTTACTAAATACTCATCCACTTGTACTTTGAATGTTAATCATTGTCCTTCATCTGCTTTAGCAACCAAGATGGTGGCAAGCAAAGAGTGAGTGGATTCAATGTCTTCGGTCTACCACCTGCTTCATAGAAATATTATGCTCCAGATTTTCTTTTTTTCCTCCATTTACTCTGTGCTTTTTACCAACTCATGTATCATTTTATTGTATTTCAAGCAGTATTTTTTTTCCTCACATGTATACACTGACATCCTATTTAACTTTTCTCCTTTTCTAAATGTGGCTTAGTTGTTATGGTAAAATCTTTCTCTTTTGCTCATTCTTTTGTATGCAAAGAACCTTAAACAACCCTAATCAGAGATGAGAAGAATGAAAATACTGTCACTAGTTTTCTTGTATTAAGGATGACATATTCATGCATTTAATGGAAATTAGACAAAATAGAGTAATAGCTTGTGTCTGGTCCCTAAGACCACCCAAAACTTTAGTGATTTGTGAGAACTCACATAAGTCAGCATATAGTCTTACTGCTATGACTTATTATAGCAATAGCTTATAAATAATTAAAAAAAAAAAAAGGACGGGAAGTCTGGAGGAAAAGAAGGCTGGGGTAGGGGAGTGGCTGCAGGAAACTAGATGCAGGTTTCCAAGAGTCTCCTCCCAGCAGTCATACAGGATGCGTTAAATTCCTCCAGCAAGGACTTGTAATAACAAATGTGAAATGTCTGTTAGGGAAGCTTATGTGAGACACAGTGCCTAAGGATTTTACTGGGGGTTGATCATGTAGGCACACTCTGCCTAGTTAACATACCAAAATTCCAGACTACTAATAGAAGGAAAGCAGGCATTTAGTACAAACCATATTGTTTGTACAGGCAGTTTAGGCATAGTAAGTTATTATGTGAATGGTAAGAACCCTCCAGAAATCAAAGTTACCAAAAGACAGCCAAAGACCAACTTTGCAGACAGACCTTTCTAAGGATAGCAACCTCAGGCCTGTGATGTTAAATCTTTTTTGCACACTATTTGAAGGTTCTTCCATAAGGCATCCAAAACTCTATTCAGAATCAATACAGAACTCTGTATGTTTCTGCCAATTGAATAAATACTAGCATTTGTTATAAGCTATTACAATATTAAGAAATTTTTTTTTTAACTTTTCATCTCAAAGATTGTTTCTATTACTGTGAGTTTAAAAGGCTTTTGTGAGACACCTGGACATTTTATAACAAGTTTTCTTACATAAAACTCCATTTCAAGTTTTAAACAACTGATTTGCAAATGAAATTTGAGAATAAAATTTAGATTTGGATTTTCTTATATGCACAATACAGAGAAAGAAAAAAAACTAGAGTATATTGGATTCATTGGGGGAAGCCTTTAAGAAGGAGAGTGATATTAAACTAAGGTATTATAAGGAGGAAGGAAAAAGACAAAGGATAATATCAGGGAAACAATACTGTGACGAAGGGAATATAGAGGATGAATTGGGTTTGAGGGGAGAGATAATTACATATTATTTTGAAGCAAATGTAAATTCAGTCACTTTTTACATCAGTCCTGTTGAGACACAGATGCCTGATCCTTATATTTTCTGCTTTTGTGGATTCTAGAACTATTTCTAGAAAGATTTGTTTTTTCTTATTTAAGTGTGTGTGTGTGTGTGTGTGTGTGTGTGTGTACACACTCACATACATACACATACACACATTGGCTGTCCAGAAAATATCCAACCATGTAACCATTCTCATTATATTGACAATGGTTGGATTTTATATACGGTATATATGAAAGTACTGAACTCACAAGATTATTTGAAGATTAAAATAATACATGTAAAACAGCTATTTGAAAGTATTTATGGCCATACTTAAAAAAAAATTATAACTGTCTCATCCCAATGAGTTAGATTAATTATCTTAACATACAATTTCTTTTAAAGATTTATTTTATTATTTTTGACAGAGAGAGACACAGAAATGGAGATAAGGGGCAGAGCCCAGAGCAGTCTCCGTAGTTGTACATCATCAGTTTTCAACATGATTTTGTTCCACACAGGTGGGCAGGGGCTACACAGGGTGGGAACTAGTCTGGGGGCCTCCGCATGGGAGGCACGCCCCCTCAAGCCATGAGCCAAACTTGGGGGTGAGAACCAAACTGAGGGCCTCCCGAATGGGAAGCTTGTCCCAGTTCACATATAGGTCTGCACGGGTTGTGGCCAGGATTCAGTCCTCGGTCCCTGGGGCTCCAAAGCGAACACTTAACACACTGAGCCATCCTGGCTTCCCCACAATTTTTTAAATCTAGGATTTCTGCACAGCAATATTAAGTATCTTCCTCAGTTTGCTCTTCCTTGTTTTACTACCTCACTGAATATTTATACCAGAGGATCCTCTTTCCACTAACCAATGTCAGTTTCCCATTTTATAGTGCGAGCTTGTAATATTTCTATATGTGCTTGTTTTGGGTTTTCTGCTTCTTCATATCATGTAAGTTCCTTATTTGCCCTTTGTTTTCTGTGTTTTCCTCTGACACACATTCATCTATTTGGAGAACAACTATTATAAAAATGACTCTTCTGTACTTTGTTCCATTTCAGTAGCTTCTAAGGTTAAAATACAATTTTAACATGTTGTCAAGTCCAGGATAGGAAAGCTACATAAGAAAAAAGTTCTTTCTTTCTGTTAATAAGAGGTGGAAAATATTTCATGAGGGTCTTAAGCCTAGCCTAAAGCTGCCTAGCACATTATAATTATGTATAAATATTTGTCTTAATGTTAAATTTGAGTATATTCCCTCACTTTCAAATAGAAGGTATTTTGCAAGAGCTATTAGAAATTGAGGTAAATAATCATCTACTACACAACAAAACTCTTGTTAAACGTCTAAATGAAACATTAAAATTTTTAGACCAAATATTTGAATATATCACTGATCTAAAACTACCTAGCTATTAATAAATAGCTCAGTAATTGACTGTTTTAGTGTTTTCTCTTCAGACTTATGATGTGTATAGATACACCCTTGAAGTTTGTTAAATAACACATAGGAGTGTGATACTGACTATAATTCACCTGTTTCAAACCAGTTTTTGAGCACAGAGAGTACTATAATATAGTTATATTAAAAATTCAAGAATAACAAATATGTTTAGCATCTGGTGTATTAATGCTAGTTAGATAGAAAACTGCATTTGTGAAGCTGGATTTAAAATAAGAGCTGGAAAATAACTATGGATGTAAATTTCTCAATGACATGGGTATTTGGTAGGTAATATGAACAAAAATGCCATGTTCTTTTTAAAAACCAAGGAGCTTGGCTTTAGTAATAGTTTTTATATTTATAACCAGTAATCTAATATATTCCAAAGCCAGTTGGGCAATGATGGGAAGCCACATTTTAGATGGGAAATGTATTGGAATGTCTATTTTTTTTAATGAAGGAAAAATAGATGTAAAGCACCTATTTATATGTTAGATGTAGTTGTAAGAATAGTTCCTTTATTATTTATATTATAAAATATTAAAACCATGTTAAAAGAATCATGTATATAATCCTATATGTTTACCATCAGATTTCAGTAATCATTATAGATATTTTCTTTAAATTTATGTCATTTATATATCTTCCATTTGTGAGAAATGCATATTAGAAAGGAAATTATACTGTATAATAGATGACTAATACAGAAATTGAGTATATATACATTAGATTTAACAGAAATTTGTTTTCAGAAGATAGCTTGCTTTTTGTGTTTTGGGGAATACCGGTATATATTGAACTAGTTAAATTTTTAAAGATGATTAGAATGGAGAACTTCTTATCCTTTGTACCTTAACTTTTTAAGTGTAGTTTAATCTAATAAAGAAAACTTAATTTTTAAACTTTTTTATTATTGTTAGTACTTTTTAAAACGTTTATAAAAGAGAAATAATATAGCAACTCATAGACCTCAATCCCAAACAAGAAGGAATAGTTTTGTGAAGATGACTTTTCCTAGACAAAACAACCAGAGCTTTAACCTAATCCTTAAACAAACTCAGTTTATATTCTGAGGGAAAAGCTATTTACTTTGAGACCCAGTTTAAGAAGGCCTTTGAAAAACTGGGTGAAAGTCTTTAGCTGAGATAGAACTTGAGTACTACTGATATGGATATTTCCATATTTTTAATCTAGTAAAATTTAAATTGCTGAATTAAAAAATTAGTTAGAATTTATAGCTAGAATACAGTTTAAACTTTAAAGTAATCAAGGTTTCTGTTTTTGAAACAGTTATATGACCTTCTTGTGTTTTTTATTGCATTTTTCTGTATACTTGCTTAACTTAACCCATTTACCTTATTTATTTGTTTGTTTGTTTGTTTGTTTGTTTGTTTGTTTATTGTTGCTAATGTATTGGGGGAACATTGGTTGATAAAAATTACATAGGTTCCAGGTGTATGAATCTACATCACATCATCTGTTTATTGCATTACCATATGTGCTCAACACCCAGAGTCAGTTCTCTTTCCATCACCATATATTTGATGCCCCCTGCTAGGCTGTATGAAGGTTCCTCAAAAAATTAAGAATTGAATTATAACGGGGCAATCCCTCTTTTACACCCAAAACTTGAAAACCTTAGTCCAAAAAGATATATGTACCCCAATGTCTATTTCCCATTAAAAAAAAATAGTGCTGCTTGCTCCTGCATTCATTTAATTTTACATAAACATGCTTTTTGAGGCTGAAGCAAATCTTACTGTTTTCAATGTGAAAATAAACTGTAAAAACTTTTTTTGGAGTTATTTCTAAACAGAACTTGTCTCTAATACTAATATAACAGAAATATTTGCGATAATATTTAATAATTTTTTTCACGTGTAGGAATGCTACATTTTCTAAAATTTGACATTTTCAACGACCGAGAATCACTATATTTTGTAAATGGAAATACCAAAAACAGAATGCTATAAATAGAATGACATCATTTGTTTTCAAAGATGATCGATATACTAGAGTGATACAAAAATAATAATAAAAATCAGATATTTCATGGCAAATTTTGGGGTAAGTTAATATTATAATCTGTGAGTATTTAGGGGAATCAGAAAGTGGGTTAAAAGGAGCCAAATCAAATGGGAAATATCGAGGATAGAGGGCACAGATACTCTATTATGAGAACAAGGTTACTCTTAGCTTTTTCTATACAATGTAAAATATATTGTATCTCCTGTACTCATATACTTAAAAAAAAAATCATTGTATTATGCTTAGTTTTAGACAAGGAGCCTTAAGTGATAGATTCTCCTAGCACAAGCATTTTCCTTGGTTTTCAATGAAGAAAGTTATCATTTTTTTTCTCTCTACTGTTTTTAAATGGCTAAAATTGAATTTTTTAATTTAGCAGTTATTCTTGTTCCTACTGGATCATTTCTCTAGGCTCTCAAGGCACCTGTTAACATGCTTACAGCATCCACAGAATTGAAAAATATGAAGTAACAGATTTTTAGAGCTAAAAGTGACTTTTTAGATCATCTAATCAAATACCTTCATGTTAGCTAAAGCCTTATATCCAACCTCTAGCCTCTTTAGTATTGCTATATATCCTCACGGATTATATGCTCATGGTTACTCCCAGCTTCAAATTTTTGATCCTTGGGAAATCATGATCTCACCTGTAGTGTATCTCACACTCTAATCCTTTTCTCTGTGTTTCTTACAGATCCTGGCAATAAATGCTATGATTGACTTGCAATCTAGAAACAAAGTAGTGGACTGTATATTGACCTATAAAATCTGTGCTTTTACTTAACTTTCTCCTGGATTACTTGGTGCTCTAGGTAGAAAGACAGAATATTTTGTTTTTGATTTGTATTTTTTTCCTTCAGTTTTAGATCTGCGATATTAAGTGGTCCAAAGACCTTCATGATGAACATGATTATATTGAAGATCATCTTTAATCATTTTTGCCTTAAGAAATAGGGTACTGGGATAATGGTACAACCAGAAGCTGAACACTGTAAAATCAGCATTTGATATTAACATATGGTATCATTGAAATCCTTGTTTCTAGTCACAAAATATCTTTTTCCTCACCTACATGTGGGTTTTTTTTTTAAGAAAGTGACTACCTGTTGAAATTTTTATGCCTCAAAAATACCTTGACTTGGGCAGATATATACTTGATGTATTATACTAGGCCTGAGACTGTACTAAGATATCTGTATTATTATTGTTATTATTACTACTAATTACCTGTAATAAGATATTGGTCTCTTCTATTCAGAATCCATCATCCAGGGTTACATAATAATTCTAAAGCAAGGCAGAAAACAAAACAGAACAATAAATCATGGGGATATGAACATAAAGGATTGGGAGACTAAACATGTTGATACTTTTTTCCCAACTAAAAATTAAGATTTATAGTTTGAAATTTGAAATGACACAGAAAACCAGTATATGTTTTTGATTTTACATTGCATATCTTTTGGTTTAGTTGTCCACTTATTTATATTAGTTATTTATCTGCAGGCACTCAGTAAACGTCCATGAACTTGAGTTGAATTTGGAGTTAACGTGGTTGATGGTTTTTTCCTACTCACCTGAGCAGTGCCAAGAGTATACTGTTTAACATACTATAGGTTCTCCACCTCTACTAGTACAACCTTTTTTTCCCCTCAAACTGGTAAATCCTGCCTAATTGCTCTATAGTTAGATGGATTTCTCTGAAAATAATTTAATAATAGTAAATAATTTTCATAGCTCTGCTTTAATATTATTCATTATAGAGGCTGTAATTTAATTAAAATATAGGAATTTCTATTCTACAGAAAAACCTGATCTGAACTCATAGCATCCCTTACCCCATTCTTCAACTTTTCAAAGTAGTAATTAAGAGGTAGTAATTTTTGTTTTTGCAAGGACTTTTAAAATAGTAAGCTTTGTTAATACACTAAATATTATTTATAGAACATTAACCCTGTAACTGGGGGGCTAGAGGGCAGATAAACTGAAAACTGAATTGTTAAGAGTCCCTGCCAAATTAAGATCAGAAATTAAGATATAGTAGTACCTTTACTGGCAACTTCTTATGAATGCGTCTGTGGTGCAGAAGAGATCTATTTATAATGTATTTTTATTGTGAATTTAATGATCATGTTTTAATTAATTTGGAAACTGTTGCTGGCAGTTGGTCAGGACAGGAACTGGTAAACTATTCACCAGGTAGTTTCTGGGGGCTGTTTGACAACTTCCTTTCCTTATTGTGAAATCTTTATCTGATTACATGGTGTGTGTGTGTGTGTGTGTTGTGAGCATGTGTGCATGCTGAGGCATGAGGTGCTATTTTAACTGTCAGCTACTTGAAACTATATAGTAGAAACCACATCTTTTATAACTGGAGTATTTTCACTCTTATTTCTACAGTGGATACAGACAGAAGCAGCTAAGATTAAAATTAAAAACATAATGAAGTAACTCATCTTTAAATCGTGCTTAATGAAGTCTATACATTTAAATTTTTTTTTAATTGTTTTTGACAGAGAGAGAGAGAGAGACAGAGACAGAGACAGAGAGAACTGAACTGGGGGAACTCCCCAGTTCAGCACATGGGTCCACACGGGCCAGGGCCAGGATTCAATCCTCGGTCCCCAGGGCTTCAAAGTGAGCGCTTAACCCACTGAGCCATCCCGGCTTCCCCATATACATTTTAATGTAATGTGATCTCTCCTTTTTCGTTTGTCAATCCTCCTTTTAACGTTTTAATATTCTGCTACTATGCTAATTTTCTCTTTGCCCTCATAATTCATTTTATCATCCTTATTAGAATGATTTCGTAATTCTTCTGAAGCTTTAGCTGTACTTCTGCAGTAGGTCCACTGGATATTTGTAGTTGTATGTCATTCTGCCACTTTAAATTCAGTGTTTTAAAAATAATTACAATCATGCTGCCTTCAGCCAAACTAAAGAAACAAAAACCTTGTGACAAAAAAGTAGGGAACTTGTTTTTTCCTTCTAGCTTTCATAATTATATTTATGATGTCCTTTTTGTTCTATTCTTCCATGTATACTCTATAAACTATTTTTTGCCTCTGGTCACCTTCCCTGCTACCAGACTAATAGTTCCTAAAATTGCTTTTATTAAGTATCAATTTCTCTACTCAAAAATGTTCAATAGATAATCATGAAATTGAATGCCAAATTTCCTTACCTTATTTCCTTATGGCAGTTTCATAATTATCTGTTTCTACTGTTTGTCTTTATTATGAAGTTTCTACTTCCCTCTACTTCAGCCAGTTATGCCTGCACATTGTCCTGTGTATATTCATTAAAGCTCAAACCTATGACTTTTCAAAGTCATAGGTTCTTTCTCAGTTACCTGGCTTTGGAAATGTTTCCCTGAGTTTTTTAATTGTCAGAACCTCTCTCCACATGTTAAACTTGGTCCATCTTTTGAGATCCTACTCGAGATCCCATTTTCTTCATAATGCCTTTATTGATCCTCTCAATAGATATATTTCTATATAAGGCTTACCTTTTACATATCTATATATCTATATCTATCAATGGCTATCAACAAATTTTCATTATTGGTCTAATTCATTACCACTCTATAGTTGTAAGCTTCCAGTGCCTAGCACAATGCCCAGTGCATTTAATATAAGCATTTAATAAATACAGGATAATTGATTATTTTGCTGTACTTATTTTCAATGGAAGATAGTATTGTATAATCACCAACAGCCAACCTTGTCTTTGGAATCAGATGGATGGCTAGATCTAGGTTTACATCCATATTCTACCATTTATATGCCATGGGACCATGTACCATAAGTAATATATTAATGAACCTCTCAGGCTTATTTCCTGATCTTTAAAATAAAAAGTGAATTTTTATTCAAGTATAACATACACACATGTATATAAATATGTAGGGGTATCTTCAATTCATTCAGTCTGTATTTTATGTTGATACATTGGGTTTTAAAAGATTATATATTTTAGCCTCTGGAACAGATTTATTGAACTAAAGTTGATTTATTGGTCCCATTTTTCATTGAGATACATGCTAAGGAGAGTATGATATAGCACAGAGGCAATATTAGAGAAGGCAGTCATTGCTTTGAGTTCTATTCACTGTCAAAAAGTAGAAGCAATAGTTCATCCTAGATCACGGTATTATCACCTTTGTATTTTCATCCTCCTGCCCAAACTGGTGAGTGGAACATGCATGGGAAAAGTATAAGTTGGTTATTTTCTAAGGTATTGTCATATTAAGCATTTGTAAATTAATTTTTACCTGACATTCAATTTCTAGGTATCAGTGCCTTTAATGACTAGAGTTCTTTTTCTTTTTTTCTTTTTTCTTTTTTAAGATTTTATTTTATTGTTTGAGAGAAAGTGAGAAAGAGAGAGAGGGAGGGAGAGAGAGAGAGAGAGAGAGAATGGGGAGAGCCCAGAGCAATCTCCATAATTGTACATCATTAATTGTGACATACATAGTTTCATTTCACACAGGTGGAGGTAGGGCTGCATGGAGCAGGAACTGAACTGGGGGCTTCTTGAACTAAAGGTGAGAACCTTCTCTGCCAACCCAGCGGTGACCAATTGCGCCCCAGTTCAGAATATATGTTTGCGTAAGCTGGGGCCAGGATTCAATCCCTGGACCTCGTGGTTGCAAGGCAAGCACTCAACCTGCTGAAGTCTCCCGGCATTCCTTGTTTTGTGTTTTTGTTTGTTTTTTAACTTAGGAATCTTTTGACAAGTTACACATCCTATTATTTAAATAGATTCCATTTTCATTATGTAGTACCTTCATTGGTAAATTCCTCTTACTTTTTCAAAGTTGAAGTCATATACAGAGCAAGTTTTAATTGCAGGAATGTCTTTACCATTTTGATTTTGTGCTACAAATCTTGATGACTTAGGAAGATAATCAAGCATTCCTGATAGCTAATTTAACAATTTAAACTGAACGTATATAAAATTGAGGGGTTCCCCCCCCAAAGGCAGTTGTATTTTATGTCTGCCTGTTTTCAGTTAGCTTCGTTGGATATATTTTCGAACCACTTGGAAGTTAATGCATACATATATTTATCCAGTTCTGAATAAGAGGATGTGTGAGTGTTCTTGTAGAGACAGATTTTATTTATAATCAAATTTCTATCTGCAGTAGAAGAAATACCAGTGATATTTTTAAATACCATAAGCTGCAATATCACATATTGTTTTAATCCTGTGAAATAAGGTTACTTTTGCTTGAATTTGGGTTTACATTACATACTTATAGTTAAAGCTTTGTTCTTAAGTTTGTTTATAAGTAATAAATTCCAGATTTTAGGATAAATGGAGGTATCTATATAACTGAGTGTTAGCCTGGAAAAAGACTAGACAGGAAAGCATTTTTTTTTTAATTTTAGTTTCATTATGACAAATATATGCAGTTGGAAAGATCCTCCTAACTTTGCCTATTACAAGTAATATGAATGTTTAACTTAAAAAGGAAGTATGCTCTTAATGTCACACTGTAGTGTATAAGAACAGTATAAAACGATTAATAGTATAATAAGAAAGTTAATTCTGGGTGGTGAGCACATAATGCAATGCATAGATGATGTAATGTACAGTTGTAAACCTGGAAACTGTTGCCAACCAATATCACCCCAAATAAATTTAACAATAAAAGAAAAAGAAAGTTAAGTTAAAATAAGGATAAAGTAAAATACTTTTAAATATTTTATATAACCATTTAAGCTCTTGAATTTTAGCATATATACTTCAAAAAAAAAGTTAGCAGAGAAAAAAGACTCTTTGAATAAGAGAATAAGGTATCTCATTATATTTTTCTGACCTACAAAATAATAAGTATTGTATCTGAATAGCTTCCTAAGAACATGAGTCTAGGGATAAAAAGCAATGAAAAGGTCTCTAGTAAGGAGATGTTTGCAAGAAAAGAACAATCTATGACCTGTATTTTTCACCTTTTTCATTGTCATTATTTCTGTCTACTTTTTATAATTTTCCTTGTATAAATTGTTTTTGTAAACTTGTAATTTACTTTCTGTAATCTTTTTTATTTTTTTAAATTTTTATTTTATTATTTTTGACAGAGAGAGAGACAGAGACAGAGAGAGACAGAGAGAAGGGCAAGGTCCCAGAGTAGTCTCCATAGTTGCATGTCATCAGTTTTTCACATGATTTCATTCCACACAGGTGGGCAGGGGCCTCCCAAGATGGTAACTGGGCTGGGGCCTCCTGCATTGGAGGCACACCCCTGAGAGCTGCGGGCCAAACCAGGGGTCTCCCACATGGGAAACTCGCCCTGGGAGAACCAAACTGGGGCCATACCCCAGTTCAGCATATGGGTCCACACTGCAGAGGATTCGAACCTTGGATCCTGGGACTGCAAGGCCAGTGCTTAACCCACTAAGCCAGGGGTTCCCAACCTTTTTATACCCTAGGTAAAATATCAGTAGGGCGGCGGGCACCAGCTATTTCTAAGAATATTATTGAACAAGAATAAAAAATAATAAACAAAAATAATTTTAAAATAATAAATTCGTTGTACAAATTATATACACACAAAGAAACATATATACAAAACGTAATACAAAGTAAATAAAAAATACGTATAATAAAATCATTTAAAAAAACATAAAAGAAAACATAAAAAAAAAACAAATCTGTCAGTGTGATCTTTGGCATTGCATTTCATTGGCCAGTGCCTCGTAATTAGGAGAGTATGACGACAACCCTGTTAGCAAACAATTATTAAGATGCTCATCGGTAAGTCGAGATCTATACCGTGATTTTATTAAATTCATGTTTGAAAACAAAGATTCGCATAAATACGTTGACCCGAAAAATGATTTGATTTTATATGCCGCTTTTTTAAAAAATGGGAACCTTTCTTTGTCGACTATGTTCCATAAGTCCTCTGATATTAAGGATTTTAGCAAAATATCGTTCTTAAGGTTCATAATTTCTAACTCTAGTGCTTCTGCTTTCCCCTGAACAAGGTCTGCAATACATGCGGCTAGTTCTATTCCATTTATTTGGCAAGTAAAAGGATTGATACAGAAGGAGACAATTGGCTCGATATTTGTAAACTGCAGAAATCTCTCTTCAAACTGTTTTTGAAGCACTTGCAGGGTCTCAATAAATAATGACACGTTTAATTCATTGTTACCTAGCAT
>PVKE010044350.1:0-13046 GCA_004027555.1 Craseonycteris thonglongyai | reverse complement strand
TGGATTAACTTTGTGCACAGAAAAAAAATAGGGTGTTTTTTTTTCTTTCCTTTTAAGTAACATTCTTCAAAACAAGAAAATGAAACAGATGGTAAACCTACTGATTGTCTAGGACTACAGACATGATATTGAGTGTATAAAAATATGTAATGTGTAGAATATGGTAAGAAAAGTTTGACTGACTTTTCTCATATGTCTTGGTTTGCTTGGGATGGTTCCAAGTAACGCCTGTTGTCTTCACATAATTGTCCCCTGTGTAGATCATGAATTCTATCTTATGGTTAGTTCCGAGAAGGTAGGCTTATTATTTTTACAAGATTCAAATTTAGCAAGAATCCTCTGCATTTTTAAAATGCTCCTGGAATACCGTATCACACAGCCTCTCAGTTAAGACTACTCTGCTTTGTAGCCAGATAAAAATAAGTAAATACTTCTTAATATTTATTGTAAAGATATATGATTTCTGATTTTCTTGAGTAGGCTGTTCTCAGAGATAATGGACTCTTGTTCTTAAGTATGAATCCTGGGCCACATCACATTTACATTGTGTGTTTTTAAAATATGTCTTCCAAAAGGGCATTTGTGAATCTGCATTTGCACTCTATAGTTTGAAAACCATTGGTATAGTAGAAAGTGGCTTTCTCAGACAGATCTAGGTTTGAATTTTTGAGTCTTATCTCTGGGATGTTGTGTGATCATAAACAAATTGGTTAACTTCTCTCAACCAAATCCTTTTCTGCAAAAAACTACTTGCCTGACAGAGTTATTGTTGTTAAGTGAATATATTAGTCTTCTTTCTCAAAGTAGCAAACCTTCCACTAGTTAATTTGTTTGAATTTACTCTTTGATGGTAAAACTCTTTAAAAGTTTTTATGTTTACCTACTCTTACTACAATGAAGAGAGGAGAGAGTACAACCATTAGTCCTACTTTGCTTTATAATACCCCAGCATCTTGAGCAATATATTTATTGCATAAAATATCACACCCCCATAATGTTTGAACTATATGAACACTAGTAATCCTTAATACTACCTAGCAAGATTGAATAACTGACAATGATCTAAGAGATTGAAAGTTTTGAAAGTATATAAATGTCATCTCTCTTGGGGAGACAAGAATATTGAGACAATGATTCGCCCAAGATTATAGAACTGTTGAGTAGGGCCATGCATGATTCTATATTAGATTCCTGCCATCAAAATTGGTGTTCATCTCAATACCATACTGCCTTAAGAACGAGGGAAAGGAAGGAAAGAAGGAAGGAAGGAAGGAAGGAAGGAAGGAAGGAAGGAAGGAAGGAAAGAAGGCGGGAGGAAGGAAGGAAGGAGAAACAAAACTGACTCATAGTAAATTATCAGGTGTTTATTATAGTCTTATAAGGAGACATTATTCTGATTCAGAAGAAAACCAAAATTACAGTACTCTTACTTCAAGGTTGATGGCATTTGATCAATATTTTAAAAAGGCAAAGTACAGGTATTTCGCCTTTTCAATTATAAACACCATATTGGTGTTCATTTAGAAAATAGTTCCACCGTTGTACCATTTTCTTGAACTACGAAATTTTGCAACCACTATTAGGATTCCAATTTCACATGACACACTTCTGCATGTGAATAATCTCAATCAGTGTACTCTCGCAGCTCATGGGTAATAGCAATGGTGTAGGAAACTAGGATCATGACTTTTGACTTCTCTCTTGAAACATAGTTATATGACAAAAGGAAAGGCTAATTACAAACTGCAGCCGTGAAGTTTGCATAATTTTTCCAAGAAAGACATTTAATCCCAATGGCCTAAGATAAAGGCCATTCTTCATCAATGAAAGGTAAAGCACTTTATTTGTAATTTCAGTTAAGCATGGATGTTTTGATAAATTATAGCATTATCAGTTCATTACAAAATAAACTTAGTAAGAAATTCAAAACCAACACATATTCATTGGATACATTAAAAATAAATAAATAAATAAATGAAAACAGGGCCTCTCACTACCCTCTGCCCAACTCGAACTTTAGTCAAGAGTTGATATGCTTCTTCATACTCCCTGACTTCAGTCTATACTACAAAGCATCAATAATCAAAACAGCTTGGTATTGGCAGAAAAACAGACATACAGACCAATGGAACAGAATCAAAAACCCAGAAATAAACCCACAAATTTACGGACAGATAATCTTTGACAAAGGAGCAAAAAATATAAAATGGGGAAAAGAAGCCTCTTCAGTAAATGGTGCTGGGAAAATTGAAAAACAACATGCAAAAGAATGAATCTGCACTGTGAACTGTCACCATATTACCAAAAGTAATTCAAAATGGATTAAGGACCTCCACATAAGATCCAAAACTATAAGGTGCATAGAAGAAGGCATTGGCCCTAAACTTATAGACCTTGGGCTCAGAGAGTACTTTATGAACTTGACCCCAAAGGCAAGGGAAGTGAAAGCAAAAATAAATGAATGGGCCTATATCAAACTAAAAAGCTTCTACACAGCAAAGGACACCGTCAACAAAGTAAAAAGGAAACCAACCAAATGGGAGAAAATATTTGCAAACAATGCCTCTGATAAGGGGCTAATATCTAAAATATATAAAGAAGTCATACAACTCAACAACAAAAAAACAAATGATCCAATTAAAAAATGGGCAGAAGACCTAAACAGGCACTTCTCTCCTGAAGACATACAAACAGCCAACAGATACATGAAAAATTGCTCAACATCACTAGCAATTAGGGAAATGCAAATTAAAACCACAATGAGATACCACCTCACACCTGTTAGAATGGCTGTAATCAACAAGACAAGGAATAACAAGTGCTGGAGAGGCTGTGGACAAAAAAGAACCCTCATATACTGCTGGTGGGAATGTAAATTGGTATAACCACTGTGGAAGGCAGTATGGAGATGCCTCAAAAAACTAGGAATGAAATTGCCATATGACCCAACAATCCCTTTCCTGGGTATCTACCCAAGAAACCTGAAAACCTTAATCCACAAAAATATATGTACCCCAATGCTCATCGCAGCACTGTTCACGGTGGCCAAGTCATGAAAACAACCAAAGTGTCCTCTGATAGATGACTGGATAAAGAAGTTGTGGTACATTTACACAAAGGAATACTACTCAGCTATAAGAAAAGATGAAATATAGACATTTGTGACAACATGGACGGACCTTGAAAACATCTTATTAAGTGAAATAAGTCAGAATGAAAGAATCAAGAAGCATATGACCTCGCTTATAGGTGGAATATAAAACTGAAAGAAACAAAGACCCATGGACACAGTCAATAGTTTAGTGGTTACCTGAGGGTAGGTGGGGAGGTGGGTCGGAGCGATGGGTGGAGGGCGTAGGGAGGGGAAATCAAACATATGGTGATGGAAAGTGAGCTGATTCTGGGTGGTGAGCACATAATGCGATGTATAGACAATGTAATGTAGAATTGTACACCTGGAGGCAATGTAACTGATATCAATTAATGTCACCCCAATAAATTAAAAATAAAAATAAAATAAAATTTACATCAGAAAAATAAGAGTTGATATGCTTCTTGAAGGCATGACAACAGCAGAGAACACTGTCTCAGATGCTGATCATTTGAGTGTTTATTGAATGCTTGTTATGTGAGAATACTATTTTGGGTTTCAAGTGTATCATTCAGCATAGGGTAAGGCCCCTGGCCTAAATTAGGAACTTAATAAGTGGAGAGCAAGCGTCTCAACCTCTCAAGATACCTAGCATTGTAATACAACATACATTCACTGTCAAATGAATCACGCAGACAAGCGCTATTGTACGAGTGAGTGGTCTTTGCAAGTTGGGGAAAGCAGAGCTTCTGATTGAAAATGGAGACATGGAACTGGATCTTGCTGACAATCATACCAAGATCCTACCTTAGGTACTCTACATGGAACATTCTTTTTAGACTACATGTTTTACTCCTTTCAATTCTCTGCTCAAAGGTGACCTCAACCATGGCTTTCCTTGACTGATGAAATAGACCTCTTTCTCGGTACACATACTATTTTCCTTGTCTGAAATTCAGTTGTTTACTTTATCTTTCTTATAATATAAGATCCATGAGAGCAAGACTCTTGTCTATTTTGTTTACCATTGTCTATTCATTGCCTACAACATCTGGCACAAAGTAGATACTCAATAAATACCTGTTGAACAAATGTACCTTGTGAACCGAGTAGAACTTACACAGAACTACAGACTAAACATTCTAGGCAAGGACAATGGCTTGAAAAACAAGTGTTCCTTAGAGCGTTCTTCCTAATCATGGTCTGTATTTGGCTTTCTCCTCTCTATATGGAAATTTCAGTAACACCTGGGATTATGATAATATCACAGAGGAACAGTGCAAATGATTGGGCTTGCCAGTATTATAATCCCAAGTCATCTTGTACCTAGTGAGCCTTTTCCTGGGCCTGCCAGTTTTCTCTGATTCTGCCAATTTTCTCTGAACACACAGAGTAACTCTTGTCAAAAAGGACATGGGCATGGTTTGGTTGCTAGAAATAAAATTTTATATCATATGACAAAAGTGTTAAGAATTTCAAAACAATTGGCTTGTTTTCTAAGATTTTCATGAACAAATGACTAAAAATTATCACAAAGGATGAAAATGAAACCCGGGTATAATATGTTAAGTTTATGAAAACTTTTTTTTTAACTGTTTTGACAGTTTATTCAGATTTTTCCCCAATACTGCTTGACACATACATATCAGCCAATCTTCTCTTCTTTACTAGGACTTAGCAGTCAAACTTTTCAACTTAATAGATTTCACTAACACATTATTTTTTATATTTCAAGTAGCTTAGAAAAAAAGACACACGTACACACTTAAAACTGTTCCTGTAGAAAAGGAGTTTACTGGGCAGACATCGCATCAGGATCATCAGGATCTGATGATATAGCTATGACAGGCTCAGGAGATGTGGATGTGGATGGATTTGGATCTACATCAGTAAATGATGCTGTGCTGGCAAACTTGTGTGCAGCTTTCTTGAAAAATGAATGAGTATCAGCTTTCTTTGAGGCCCTCACAAATTCAGATTCTGCATGATGTGCAGCTGCATAACATGCTGAGAAGTGAAGAAGGGTTGCTGTTTTGCAAAAACCTAGTTTCAATGCAGCAGTAGCTCTCTGCCAGGATACTTTTTCTACCTCACACCCATCTTCACTCTCTTCTTCCTTAACAATGTCCACTTTCCCACAATTCACAACAGCTTCTAATGTCTTCTGTATTAGGTGTATGAGTTACTGGAATAGCTTCATCCACAGCAAGCCAATCATCAAGTTCATCTGACACAAATTCATTTTGTTGTTATCAGAGTCAACTAACTCACAGATTCCATCCTAAACTCTGCTTCTGGCAGCTGAATTATTTATTAACTGGAAACCCCTCAAAGTTGACAGATGAGGACAAGGACTCCACCGACATCACAGCTGGCCAAAACTCTCTCCAACATTTTCATAATGTTTCACTTCTCACAAAATCTCAAGCACAACTGACGGTGTAAATAGCATCTTAGACATTTTTTTTTTTCAGAAAGTCCAGAATTGTCCCATCCAAATTAGACATTTTTTTCCCATGAAATAATGCCTATAAAACATTGTTACATTCTGTATTATTCCCTGACCCTTTGGTTGGATCAGACTTGTGACATTAGCTGAACGATAACATAACAAAAATGTTGCCATTAACGAGCTTTTATGCAGGAGGATGTGGGTGACAATTATCTAGGAGCTACAGAACTTTACTATTCTCTGGTATTATTTTATTTTGTAAATTTTATTTAACATTGCAGACAAGTGAATAATGAAACCACTTAGTAAAAAATCATGTTCATCTAACTTCTACTCTCTACATGATAATCTACAGAAAGGTTAGTTATGCCTTTAAAGCACCTTCGTTTAGCAAGTCTGCTAACTACACACGACTTTACCTAATGTTTTCCCAATGCACTTGCACAAACAAGGAAAGTTATACACTATTCGTTTTAAACCTGTGAGCTACCTTCTCATTACCACCAGTGAAAGTAGAATTAGGCAGACACTTCCACATAAATCCAGTCTCATCTGTATTATAAATATGCTCTGGGGTCATGTCATTTTCTGTAACCACTTCACTAAAAGCATCACAAAATGAAGCTGCAGCCTCAAAATCAGCCAATATCTGCTCACCTGACAAATCCAAATGCCATGACAAACCTTGAATTGGGTAAGCCAGCCACTTGAATATGAACACTGACCTTCAGTGTTCATTTCCTCATTCAATTCTCTCACTTTAACTGCAGTCTGGGTCCGGAAATACGAATCTTTTCAGCGAACACCACTCATACTGGGCCTGGTCAAGCACTTCCATTTTCAGTGTATGAAGAGTAGGACCCTTCTCCACTCTTGTCTTTCACGGACTTAACATAAAGCTCCCTTATAGTGTCATAGATTGTTGATGAACTGACATTAAATTGCTCCATGACCGCCACACAACTCTCACCTTTCTCAAGCCTCTTACATATTTTCATCTTCTGCTTGAGGGTAAGCACTCTGCATCTACACTTGGGACCTGTTTCAGCGTACCTGGGATGGAGTGAGGACACAAAATTTGAATAACAGATCCCAGCCAACTGGTGTGTTCATACACAGTGAATTGACAGGAGTGGGAGGTAAACGTGGTCTGCGAAGCTTGGGCTTACCGTGTGGCATGTGGCACACCAAGTTTCAACTTACATTTCTGCCAAAAATTGATTTAATTTTAGTTTTTATTTTAAGTATTATTTCTTTGATTTTCTCACAGGTTTACTGAGAATGCTGGTGGCTTGAGTTCCAGGTAATGGAGAGTACCTGGGCTCTACTGCTAGAGACTTTCTTGCCATTTTTTTTTTAATGTTGTTGTTTTTTTTTTAATTGTTTTTGACAGAGAGAGAAGAGAGAGATACAGAGACAGAGAGAGAATTGAACTGGGGGAACTCCCCAGTTCAGCATATGGGTCCACACGGGCCGGGACCAGGATTCGATCCTCAGTCCCCGGTGCTACAAAGTGAGCGCCTAACCCACTGAGCCATCCCGGCATCCCCTTATTTTGTTTTTTTAATGGAGTCTTTTGAAGGGAAGAAGTTTTTTATTTTAAGATTTATTTTATTGTTTTTGACAGAGACAGGGAGAGACAGAGACAGAGAGATGGGGGAAGGCCCAGAGCAGTCTCCATAGTTGTACGTCATCAGTTTTTGACAGGTTTTGTTCCACACAGGTGGAAGGAGGCCGCGCAGGGTGGGAACTGGGCTGGGAGCTGGGAGACATGCCCCCTTGAGCCAGGGGCTGAACCAGGGGCCAAGAACTGAGCTGAGGGTCTCCTGCATAGGAAGCACATCCCAGTTCAGCATATGGGTTCACACAGGCCGGGACTAGAATTTGATCCCTTGTCCCTGGGGCTGCAAAATGAGTCCTTAACCCTCTGAGCCCTCCCGGCTTCCCAGGGAAAAAGTTTTAGTTTTAATAAAACCTACTTTATCAATTTCTTTTTTATATAATTTCTGCTTTTTGTATTCTGTATAAAAATCTTTGCTTGTCCCAAGATCACAGGGATGTTTTTCTTCATATATACGTATTTTTTTAATAATTTTTTTATTTTTCAATTACAGTTTATATACAATACTATAGTTGTTTCAGATGTACAACATAGTGATTAGATAGTTATATAACTTACGAAGTGACTACTTTGATAAGTGTTGTACCCATCCGGCACCATACCCTAGAAGTAAACCCATGCTTATATAGTCAATTAATCTATAAAAAATAAGTAAAAAATATACAATGGGATAACGATAGTCTCAATGTGATTGGGAAAACTGAACAGATAGATGCAAATAAAAAATAAAACCAGACCACTTTTTTATATATAAGAATATGCTCAAAATGGATTCAAGATTTAAATGTAATGCCTGGAGCCATAAAATTTCTAGGAAAAAAAAAAAAGGCAGTAATCTCTATGACATTGCTCCTAACAATGTATCTTTTTAGATATATCTTCTCAGTAAAGGGAAACAAAAACAAACAAATGGGACGATATCAAACTAAAAAGCTTTGTAAAACAAAGAAAACCATCAACAAAACAAAAAGACAACCTACTGAGCGGGAGAAGATATTTACCAATTTTACATCTGAAAAGGGCTTAATATCCAAAGTATATAAAGAAACCATACAACTTAACACCAAAAACAAACAAACTGATTAAAAAATAGGAAGAGGACCTGAATAGACATTTCTCCAAAAAGGACATACAGATAGCCGATAGACATATGAAAAAGATGCTCACCATCACTAACCAGAGAAATGCAAATTATAACCACAAGGAGATATCACCTCACAACTGTCAGGATGACTATCATCAATAAATCAACAAACAAGTGTTGGTAAGGATGTGGAGAAAAAGGTATGCTTGTGTTCTGTTGGTGGGATTGTGAATTGGAACAGCCACTATGAAATCACTGGAGTTTCCTCAAAAATTAAAAATAGAACTACCTTGTGACCCAGCAGTTCCACATCTGGGTATTTATTCAAAGATACCCAAACCACAAATTCAAAAAGGCATATGCACTCCTATATTCATTGCAGCATTATTTATAATAGCCAAGATATGGAAGCAACTTAAGGGTCCATCAATAAATGAGTGGATAAAGAAATAGCACACATATGTCTAAAAAGGAATATTACTCAGCCATAAAAAAGAATGAAATCTAGCCACTTCCAAAAACATGAACAGACCTAGAGGGTAAAATGCTAAGTGAAATAAACAGAAAGACAAGTATCGTATGATTTTACTTATATTTGTAATCTAAGAGACAAAATAAATGAATCAATAAAACAAAAACCAACTGGTAGATACAGAGAACAAAGTAAGGGTTGCCAGGTGAATGAAAGTGGTGAAGGGATTAGGAAGTACAAATTACCCATTATACAAACAGTCACAGAGATGTAAAATATAACACAGGGAAGATAGTCAGTAATATTGTATGCCTAGATACTTTGAATCTGAAGCGAGGCAATGGGGTATTTAGAAGCTTCCAAGAGGTTTTACTATGGAACCAAGGCTGTAAAACACTGTTCTAATGTTCAAGTTTTAATGTTTGTTGAATCACTGGGGATCTTGTTAAAATTCAGATTCTGATCCCATAATTTGAGATTCTGCATTCCTTTTTTTTTTTTTAAGATTTATTTTATTTGTTGAGAGAAAGAGAGAGAGCACTCTCCATAGTTGTACATCATAAGTTGTGACATGGTTTCGTTCCACACGGGTGGATGTGGGGCTGCACAGGAAGGGAACCAAACTGGGGCCTCCCGCATTGCAAGAGCCTTCTGCCATCCCAGAGGTTACCAGTTGCACCACAGTTCAGCATATGGGTTTGCACGGGCCGGGGTCAGGAGTCAAACCCCGGACCTTGCAATTGTGAGGCAAGCGCTCAACCACTGAGCTATCGCAGCCATCCCTGATTCTGCATTTCTAATAAGCTCCAAGCAGACTCTAATTCTGTTAGTCCTGCGATGAACTTGAGTCAAAGCGTTCAGCCACAGCTGAGCATAGAGTCACCTAGGGATGTTCTAAAGCTGAGGATTTCCGAGTCCTGCCTGCCATGGGACGGAGCCCCAGCCCCTGCACTTTTATACATTAGCCAGGTTAGCCTGATACACTTCTTATTGAGAACCAGGGACCTAGTCTGACTTCTGTATCCCCAAGAAGATGTGTGACTTCTGTCCTGAGGTAATTTTCTCTCAGTTCATTAGTGACAGAAACCTATTTTCAATAGGAACGTCTTCAGGTGTGTAAGTCCCCAAGTGCTGATGGGAGATTGCAATCTGCAACGTGAGTAGTGTGATGGTTCCATTAACATACAGCTCAGAACCCAGCTGGGGAGCAGCTTGTGTGATGGAACGGGGTCCCAGGTTCCACTTGAAGCATTATCACTAGTATATCAGTTTTATGTCAAATGACCTGATGGTTTTATGGTTCTTCCATTCACTTGATAGGCTCCTGATCAGGGGCTTTTTAAAATATGGCTAAAGGGCATTTTTTGGTAGTGATGACATAGTGATTTATAAAACCTACTTCATGCATTGGCCACAAATACAAAAATTAGAAATCTTTCTTTCTGGGACAAATCGTCATTGTCATTGTGTGAGAAATAGGTGCATATTTATGAGCAGGCATTCATCAAGACACAGATTTAAATTCAGTTTTCTTTTTTTTTAATTCTTAAATTTATTGGGGTAACTGACATTGGTTGGTAAAAATTACATAGGTTTCAGGTGTATAATTCTACATTACATTGCTATTACCCAGCAATCCCTTTTCTGGGTATCAAACCCCCAAATTTGAGAACATTACTTTGCAAAGATGCATGTATCCCAGTGTTTATTGCAGCACTGTTCATGGTGGCCAAGTCATGGAAACAACCAAAGAGTCCTTTGAGAGATGACTGGATAAAGAAGTTGTGGTACATTTACTCAATGGAATACTACTCAGAGATAAGAAAGGACGAAATACAGCCATTTGCAGCAGCATGGATGAACCTCGAATGCAGTTTTCTATATACCATATGATCAAGCAATTAGCACCCTGTGTAAGAAATCGTCTAGTATAGCACGATCTTTCTGACTGGGAAACACACAGCAATGAGCTTGGTGCCAACTTGACCATCACAGTGCTGGAAAAACGTGGCAGAGGACTGGGCTGGTGGTACCAGATCATCAGCCTGGAGGTAGAGGAGGAAGAAAAAAGAAAGCATTTTCTTTGAAATCTCTGAATTCTAGGATGGTTAATAAATATTCTTCACCTCAATTAGTCTTCAAACACGTTGCAAGATAGGAATTATTATCTACGTCTTAAAGGTAAGAAAATTAAGTGAAAAAACTCATCTAAAACTTGATGGCAAGTCAACCATGGTTCTTCTGCTACTCTACATTGTTGTCACAGAGCAGGAGCACCACCTCCAGGTCAGCGGAAGAGAGTAAGGTCACTGTAATCCCACTTGCAGAGATCAGACTCCAACTCTCTGCTTCCCATGCTCAGCTTTGAATTTGTAAAGCATTACACCAGATGTGCTAATACTATAGCATAAAGCTTAGAAGAAAGAAAACAGACAAAAACTCTCTTTCATTGATGGATGGAATGAAATCTCTTAAATAGTCTCAGCTGTTTGTGTAAAATAAAATTGCAACTAAATTTGCAATTTAAAACTTCTTCAAAATCAATGGTAACAGAAATATAAATAAAATGAATTTGAAAGAAGTATATTTTCTTTCCTAAACATTTGTGAAATTTGTTGGAGGGAGACTTACAACATTCCTTCACAGGCTTCTTAAGATATTATATCTAAGAAAGAGCCAGCTCGTAAAAAATAAATAATTAACTTTTGTAAAATTTTCAAAGTTTGTAAGTCACTTTGACAAATATTGTGAGCTTCATGACATTTCTGTGGCGTTGGTCTGTTATTATTTGATCTATTTTCAGGCAAGGACATCAAGGCTCTGAGACCCACAGACTGAGATTCCACCCACAGAAATGGTCACACAGTCAGTCAGGGGACAGATCTGCACACTGCAAATTCCCTATGCTTCCCAGGACTCAAGAAAATGCCTTCTTTAAAAACTACTCTTCTGCTTGCCCAAATCTCCATATTGAAGCAAGGAAACATTTACACCAATAATTACAGTTACAAAATATATTATTTTCCTCTTAGAGAGGTAAGAGATCTGTTGACCCAAATATTTGATTGGGAACTTCCTATCTATTAGTAATTTAGTGTCCTGAATGTTATCCTGACTGGACCTTTCAGATCTCTTTTCTCCTCATTTCATACTTTCTCTCTTGAAACTAAAATTAAAGATGCATGTTCAGTAGACAGAAAGAAATGCAGGCTTCTGACCTTGAAAATCTAGTTGTAGAAAATATATCATGTAAACAGGATGCCCCACAAAACAAATCAGAAATGGAGAAGAGTGGTCATAACAGGTCTCTTCACACTGTCAGAAATCTAAGGGAACAAACAAGATGTACAGCTCAAAGGCCTGGTTTAGGGAAGGGATTCTGGGCTTCCTTGACATCATGGATATTTTGTGCTTTGATTCTGAGATCACAGGATGCAGTGGAGTGAAGTGTTTCTAGTCATAGAATTTCTTAGTGGCAGTGAGTTCAAGCTGTGTAGAGAGACGAGGCAATAATCTGAAGCAGCAGCTATCCGGAGCACACTACAGACCGTGGAGTAGCTGCGGCTTCTCTAGATGGTGTGAGTAGTGTACCCACATTGCAGAGGTGCTAGAAGCAGCCTGGAAACCATCTCGGTGGCTAGAAACCACCAGTCACTTGGGCATATGGAGATGTCGTGTGAGACATCAGGCTTCTAGTCCTCTCTTTTCCTGCCATTTTCAGCCAAGGGATGCAAAATGATAACAACAATAATAATGCTAAATTTAAGATAGATATCATGTGAATTTTCTAACTTGACCTCCATGATATAATTATGAAGTAGAATAATTATCCCCATTTCACAGATGAGGGAAGACGCTTAGAAAGCTAAAGAAACTTTCCCCAATGTCTCTTACAGAGCTGAAGTTTGAACCTTGGCCATGTGCCTGTAGAGCAAGCAGTTCTGAAGTGAGGCCAGATTGTAGAAATAGCACAATTACTGTTTTTCCTATATAACCTTTCTTATCATAGGCTGGTGGCCTAGAAGACACTTGTTAGATGAGCCAATAGCCTCTTCATTGGCAAAAAGCAAAGAAGCAAGTCTATTTACAGGCAGATGCCTAATAGGAGTTGCAAAGCACGGTATTTAAATAGATGTGAACTCAGTGGCCAGAACATGGAAACCACCAAAATGCCCTTCGATAGATGACTGGATAAAGAAGATGTGGTACATTTACACAATGGAATACTACTCAGCGATAAGAAATGATGAAATACAGTCATTTGTGACAATGTGGATGAACCTTGAAACCATCTTATTAAGTGAAATGAGTCAGACTGAAAGAATC
>PVKE010044349.1:0-13044 GCA_004027555.1 Craseonycteris thonglongyai | reverse complement strand
CCCTCCCCAGGTAACCACCAAACTATTGAGTGTGTCCATAATGCTGGTGCCCACTCCCACCTCTCTTCCCACTCTCCTTCCCCACTCCTCCCCTTCCCTCAGGCAGTCACCCAGCTATTGAGTGTATCCATAGGTCTCTGTGTCTTTGTTACTTTCAGTTTTATATTCTGGATAAAGAAGTTGTGGTACATTTACACAATGGAATACTACTCAGCGATAAGAAAAGATGAAATACAGTCATTTGTGACAACATGTTACAACTATTTATGTGCACATATGGAGACTGCTCTGGGCCCTACCAACCCCCCCTTCTCTCTCTCTCTCTCTCACCTTCTCTCAAAACAATAAAATAAACCTTTAAAAAAATTTTTTTGACATTCATATGCAAGACAAGTCAGACATTTCATTGCAGAGGCAGCCAGTGTGATGATGCCCACAGAGGAATCCCTGTGTACAACTCTAGTTCTGTAGCCTTTGAACGTTCCCAGTGTAAAACGTAAACATGTGGTTCCAGATAAAGAAGGTTCTAGTTAACCCAAATATTATTTTTCTCACTATTCTTATTTTATTAATTCATTCAGTATGTATATGTTATATGCTGTCACTGTTCTAGATATTGAGGATAAAGCAGTGAGCAAAATAAAGTCCCTACCCTCATAAGCTTGCATTATAACTCCAAATTAAACTACCTCCAAGGTTTCTTCCATCTCTAAGATTCAATGGTTTCACTGATAGAAAAAATTTTAATTGCAAATGACCCTGGTAGAGAGAAACTTTGAGCACCTAAAGAAAAAGGATCGCCTTATAGCCTTGGCAGCTAGCATAATGCTTAATGCTCAGTAAAAGTTTTTAAGTGAATGGAGGTAGTCACTATATTACATTATATTGTGGGGAAACTGAGATTCAGGATGATTATCTATGGTTAAACAGATGGTAAATGGTAGAGTTAAGAACTGCATCCTGACCTAGTACTATTCTATGTACACCTAATAATTTTGATGAAACTGGTTAAGCTTTAATTTTTAGGAACTATTAGTTACTAAAAGTCAGCTACCCAAGAGTGAGTCTCTGTATCTTTGCTCACTTCTGCAAGTATTAGTACCACACAATTTAATACTTAATTTTTCTCTAATTGAGGTTGAGATAATATTTAAGAGTTTAAGAGATGAAAAAACTCTTAAAGGTTACCTAAGTCAATTTCCTGATTTTACAGATGAAGGAACTAATCAGACAATGGTAGAAATTTGCTTGAAGTCCACAGTTCATGCGCTGCTGACCTAGCACTAAAAAACCCAACTCCTTTGACATTTAGCCCAGCATTTTCTTACATCACTATACTGTCTCCCCTGGGTTCTTTGATGGTAAAAATGATTTGTTAATATTTTTTGTATTTCCACCAATACTCAGAAACTACATATAATGTTACTGGCATATTACATTGCCCAAAAAAATTAACTATAAGGATATTTTATTTTCAAACCTAACTTTTCCTTCTCCTGAAGTTGCTCTATTACAGTTGGGTAGGGGATTTTTAACAGCTTCTGAACCAAGACCCTGGCCTAAAAGACTCTAGCAGGAGTTAGCTAAGTTCAAAGCACAGCAAGAATCATCACCCTATCCTAATATTCTTTCCCTAAGGTGTCAGAAATTATAGAACAAGATATTCCCAGGAGAGTTTTTCTAGAGAATAATTGGGTCGCTCAAAGACTCACATTTTCAGGGAAAGAAAACTTTACCTTCTAGCCCAGCTGAAAAGGAATGTTTCTGAGCTGCACTTAAAGTTTGCTCCACTCTGCAGTCAAGCCTGCCTTAGGAAAGTCAGAGACTGCACAGGAGCACTGCATTGGGAGCAATGAGACTTTAACTCCTGTTCTACTTCTGTCACTAATAAATTATTTGACATTAAAAAAGATCACTTATCCTCTGGGATTATTTTAATCATATAAATTAAGAATAATAATACTTATTCCTTTACAGGGTACTCAGGTATACACATGAACTTATGGCAATAATATCAATTTGAAATGTATGAAACAACATACAAATGAAAGGCTGTGCAATTAATTAGTATTATTACTCATAATTACTATGTATATCAGAAACCAGAAAGCCATCTTGCAAAATCAGTTAGAAAGAGGCAAAAGCAGTGTGACATAGCAAGAATATCAAAACTTGGGAGTCAGATAGCCCTAGTTATGAATCCAGGTTCTGTGACCTTGACAATTGTTTAAACCTTTAAACTAATAAATAGTTTCTTCATCTGAAAATGGGGTAGTTCTGTGAAACTTCTATTAAAAAATAAATAACAAATGTTTACATATACAAAGATCTGATGATTAAGTTCATGAACTCGTCCTAGAAAAGATCCCACCTACGTCATTGCTGAATATCACTATGAAATACACCCTTCAAAGTACTCCCCTTGGGAAGCTATATACTAAAGCCAATGTCTAGTTCACCCTCCAAAGTAATTTTGGAACTCTTTTTCTGGAATGGTGATCAGAGCTATTGTCATATTAACCTTGATGTCCTGAATGTCATCAAAATGTCTTCCTTTCAATATTTCCATAATCTTCAGGAAAAACAAACAAACAAAAACATCATTGGGGGCCAGATCAAGTGAGTAGGGACAGTGTTCCAATACAGTTATTGATTTACTGGCTAAAAACTCCCTCACAGACAGTGAGTGCCATGTGAGCTGATATACTGTTGTGATGCAAGAACTATGACTTCTTGGTGAAAAGTTCAGGTCGTTTTCATCTAACTTTTTCAAGCAGGTACTTGAAGTACCGAAAAGGTACTTTCAAATAGTCAAGCTGGTTGACTGTCCAGTTGGTACAAATTCATAATGAACAATCCCTCTGATATCAAAAAAGGTTAACAATATCACTTTGACTCTTGAGTTGGACTGACAGAACATTTTTGGTCATGGAAAATTGGCTGATTTCCATCATGCACTTTGATGCTTTGTTGCAGGGTCATATTGTTACAACCATGTTTCATCACCAGTGATAACATAGCCCAAAACATCACCTTGCTTATCCAAAAGGTCTTGGCAAACTTTGACTCTCCTTTGCTTTTGTTCATTGGTGAGCTCCTTTGGGACCAATTTTGCACACACCTTTCTCATGTCAAGATTTTCAGTTAAGATTTTCCTGTTTCTCTATTGATGTTTACTTGGTCTGCTATGCTTCTCACAAGTCAACTGATGATTTTGACTCACAATTCAATGAATTTTTGCAATATTTTCATCAGTACTGCTCCTTACTGGCTGTTCTGACCTCTCTTCATCAGTGATGCTTTCTCTCCTTTCAGAAAATGATTAATCCATTTGTACACTGCCTTTTTCTTCATGGCATCATCCTAATAGACTTGGACTAACATATCCCTGATTTCACTTCCACTTTTGCCAAGTTTCACAAGAAATTTAATGTTTGTTCATTGCTCTGATTCGAGCTCCAACATTCTCACAATGACACATAAAAACACACAACAACGTCACCCAGCAAGACACCGCCACACATCCACCCTAACACAGCTGTGACAAGCTGATATACCAGTTATGAAACCTTACCAAGTTGTTTGTACAATGCTGCCAATGTAAGCGCATGGTGACAAGTCCAAAAACTTAATTGTCTGACCTTGTATATAACTAAACTCATCTTGCTTGTGTGGTATAAAATGGTATCATGATAAATTTCCTCTTGTAGAGAGCTTAGAACTTCAGGGCTTTATCTAGCATTCATACCATGTGAACAGTTGAAACATCTGTAATGTCAAGCAGTCAAAGCTGATTTAAAAGGAAAAAATCACCACCAAAAACAATAACAATAGCATCCCTGATCAACATATTAAAGCAAAAAATTTAGATGCTAATTAACCTGGCATATTAGCAATTGAGCCAAAGTTTAGGAACCAGTTCTCTCAATGGGTATTTTCTCAGTCACTCAGAAAAACTGCTGTGCTTATTTCAAATCCACCGCACTGAGGCTCTTTGTGACTATGGATTGTTGGATTATTGCCTGCATTTCTGTCTTCTGTGAAAATGACAAATGTATAGAAATTTCAGTCACCAGATTAAACGTTCATCTTGACAATATATTATGCTGTTTGGTGTCATGTTGACATCCTATTGATGTCATGATGTTCATGACTTTTTGTGTCTTTATTTTATTCTTTGGTTTCAATAAAAAGAAGAGTAAAAAGCTCTTAGACTAATGAATTCAGACTCTTTTCAGACACAGTGTTGCTTCTCTTCCATGAGATCAGGAAAAGGATATATTTCTGGTTACAGACATATGTGGTACAGACATGAGATCACAGTTTTGAGCTTAATACGATATAACAATCTACTCACTGTTTACATTTAGCCCTAAGGGCAGCTGGAAATCACAACCAACAATATGTAACACCAAACAAGTGATCATGACTTTATTAATAAAGCCAAGCATTAAAGAATAAAATTCTGGGAATGGTACAGTCAGGGGCAGGAGTGTGTTACCATAGGCTCCTCTAGGTACTAGGCATAGGGCCTAGGCTATTGTTGAAAATGTCCTTTGGGATTCAAGTGTCCTCTCTGCCAGGATTTCATTTGCCATCTTTCATATTTCCCAGGTCTCCCATACAGTGTTTAATCAGCTGCTAGGGACGGGTTAAAAAGGACTCCTATTCTTTTTGCATCCTTACATCCTGACAAGGGAATGAATTGTAAAATTGTCTACAAACAATTACAGAAAATCACACAGAGAAATCCTTTCTGTACCATAAAGGATTGTTTCAAGTACAAAAAGAGATGCAAATAGTATCTTATTTAATCCTGCCAAGTCTATAACAGGTATACATATAGTAATATTATTCCCAATTTATTGATAAGAAATGGATACTAAGAAAGGCTTAAGGATATTGCAAGTAAGTTGTAGCACAAAGATTTATACCCAGGTCAAAATCATTATCCAATAGCTGCCACAGAGAGCAAATTAATTGATAACCCATGGTCTATCATAATTACTTTCTCTCCATGCTGAGATGCATACAGATTTACTAAGTACTCAAAATGAATCAGTGTTTAACACTGGAATCTTTCTTATAAACATCAGTGTCACAATTTATAAATTTTCTATTTGGTTCTTTCATTTATTTTCCATACCTCAGTATTGCTCAGGTTCTGAATTTGTAACCCAAGTACAAAAATCACAAGACAAGTGTTGGAACATAAAACCATCAAAAAACCTTACAAGCTTTCATCAAAGTGAGTTGGCCCTATTGAGTCAGCAAAACGTAAATAATCAATAATTCCTATAAAGATGACTGATCTATTTTTTAAGGTATAGAGTTAGTTGAGATCTTGGATCCTGTGGAAGCACATTTTGCTTCTATGTGTGTTCTAATTTTGGTTTTGCTTTGTTTCTGAAACAGAAGTTCTCTATTTAATGCATATTTTATTATCTTATTGTACTAGAATTATCACTGTCAAGCTAAATATATCTTAAATTTTACATTGGTCCCAATATAAGAACTATATTCAGGGAAACAAGAACAGGAAAAAAAACAATGTTACACATGTACTCGCTCTCACAACACACCAGATTCATGATAGGCTAAAAAAGACAGTATGTTCTCTACTGAGATCCCTGATAATGCTACTAGGAGCCCAAGCCATTCACACAGTTATGACACAGAAGGCAACCACATTTTCTCCCTTGGGGTTTAAAGAACTGGCTCTCAAACCATAGACAGTAATGTGTAACCACGACACAAGGAAAAAAAAAAGAGAGAGAGAGAGAAAGGATAGCATAGTGAACTATGAGGTTTATCTCTGATACTTATCCTAACCAATTACAAATCATTTTGGAACACAGTTTTCAATCTATCAGCTTAGACATGTCACAATATGAAACTAGAGAAGTGTGAACAAAAAAGTCGTAATGGCCAGCATTTCCAATGGACTAAACACTGCTATTAGCATACATAGAATTGTTGTCTAGCACTTCAAAGTAACACACACGCACTAAAATAAAGCCTATACACATATAAAAGTTACTTTCCTAGAAAATATTAAAGATAACATATTCTTTTAACTGTCTATGGTCACAAAATAATTTTTCAATTAAGCAGCATTTCTAGTATGTTTTGCAAATTATAGTAGGCAATAGAGACATAACAAAGGGAGTGCTGAACACTAGACAATTACTAAAAACTGTAAATCTCTAATTTCATTTTCCCCCATACCTAAATGCATAAAAAGTTTAGATAAAAAGTGAACAGACATCTTTTTAACAAATGTTGCTGAAAAAAACTGGGTATCTACAGAACAACTGTTGAATCCTGACCTGACACAATACAAAAAACATTAACTCAAAATGGATCAAAGACCTAAACTTAAGAAGCTAAATCTATAAAACCCTTAGAAGGACACTATCAAGGGATACTACCTGAAGAGTAAAAAGACTGCCCACAGGATGGGAGAAAAATGTTTTCACATCATATATCTGATAAAAGATTACTATCCAGAATGTTGACCTGTTATGAGTCAACAATAAAAGAACAAACGACCCAATTCAAAAATTGGCAAAGGATTTAACTTGACATTTCTCCAAAGATCTACAAATGGTCAGTAAACATACGTAAAGATGTTCAACCTCATCAGTCAGTAGGCAAAGGCAAATCAAAACCATGAAATACAACAACACATGCATAAGAATGGCTATTATAAAAAAAGTAGAAAATAACATTTTCCCCTCCTACGCCTAACTCTCTTACCTTCTCAAACTCTTTGCACAAATATCACGTTCTCAATGAGCCCTATTCTAATCATCCTATTTAAAATTGCTTCCTTGCACCATTAATTTGCCTTCCCCTACTTCATATTTTTTCTTTTCTTGATAGCATTTATGAACTTCTAATATAGTATATAATTTACTTATGCTTATTTGTTATCTGTCTCACCCACCTATAATAGGGGCTCCATGAGAACTACAACTATTTGTTGCATTCACTAATATATTTTAAATGCAAGGATAGTAATACTTGGCATGTAATAAATGCTCAATAAACATTTGCTAAATGAATTAACTGACTAATTTCTTTCCTAGAGACAGAAAATAGTTTAAAAGTTTTGAAAATCAAATCATTCCTAAAATCAATCAGTTTTTATCCTCTTCAACACCAAATATCATCTTCCATTTATCATCAATAAATACCAAAGTACTATGGCTTAAGATATAAAGTGTTCCACTTTACTGAACATTTCAATGGAATAAGGTCTCAAATTTTTATTCATATTTTAACACTCAGAGAACATGTGCCAGTTATTTACTTACTGTCTCTTGACTCACATCACCCTTCAAATCTCTGCTCTGTGATTCTGGGGCACTATACTTCCCAGGCTCCCTTGCCAGCTGGCTTCCTATTAGGCTCTGCCAATGAGAGGGACTAGTGGGAAATTAGAAGGTGAGAGGAGCAGAAAAGAAACTTCCTTTTCCTAGCTCCTGTCAGCATCTCTCCAGCAGCAAAATACACTTAAGGCTGCACCATTTTATATTCCCACAAGCAACGGCTCTTTTAGCACTCCCAATACCAGATGCCTAACCCCTGCAGAGATACCAGCACCAGCTGGCCACATACCTCTCAGTGATTAAAGCATAAACCACGCATGTTTCCCTCAGTGGTCTGAGCACTATCCACGCAGAAAACCCTCTCCCCAGTGGCCCAAGCCCAATTACAAGATTTTCCGAGTTCCCCAGTTCAAGTAGCCCAATTTCTTCCATTTTGTTCCACCAGCCCTATCCCTACCAGCTGCTTCCTGCAGTTACTAATATCTAGGTTACCTCAGCTTCCTTTTTTGTTTTTTCAGCCTTCTAATACCTGCGTTTAAAAAAGAAATCCCTCAATTAAATCCCATCTATTTGAACTGCTTACCACGGTTTTTGTTCTGATTATATGTGAATCTATAGCATAACAAACACTTCAGGAAGACCAAAAGATTGACAACAGATTTTCATCTCTCAGAATTAAACATAATACAGATTTTTTTCATACTATTCTAACCAAAAAATGAAAAATCATATCTTTCAAATGGGACAAATAGATTAAGATCTAGAATTACAGTGCTTATAAATGTACACTCTTACAAAGTCGTATATTTTTATCTCTAGCCCACTCCTCTCCTGCCTGCTCCACATCTCCATTTGAATATCTAGCATGCATCTCAGACTTAACATGTCCCAAACTGAGCTCCTGATGTTTCTTTCCTATAACCTGTTCTTCCAAAGCCTTTCCCATCTCATTTAACTGCAACTTTTTCCTTAGAGTTTCTCAGGCCAGAATCCTAGGATCATTATTGATTCCTTTCTTTCTCTCATCCTCCAAATCCAGTGTGTTAGAAAATCCTGTTAGTGCTGCATTCAAAATATGTTCATAATATAACGGTGGCTCACCACCTCCACTGCTACTCCAAACCACCAGTACCTCTCACCTGGATTACCATAATAGTCTTTTAAGTAGATACTCTGCTTCCACTCTTTTGTGCCTCTATAATTTATTCCCCGCAACAACCAAAGTCAACCTTTTAAAACTGAAGTCAAATATCACTCATCTGTGAAGAAATTAATAAGAACAAATTGGTAGTTTCAAAATTGTCATGGGGATGCAAAGTACAGAGTAGGCAATGTAGTCAATAATACTGTAGTAACTCTGTAGAGTGCCAAGTAGGTACTAAACTAAATGGGGGACAGAGGTACCACTTAGTAAATTATATAAATGTCTAACCACTATTCTGTACATCTGAGACTAATATAATACTGAATGTCAACTGTAATTGAAAAATAAGAAAAAATACGTCACTCCTCTGCTCAAAATGTTTCAATGGCTCCCCATCACACAGCAAAAACCCCCACAACTATCTACAAGTTCCTATATGATCTGGTTCCTGTTACTTCTCTGACTTCATCTCCTATTATTTCTCCCTCATTTATTTGTTTTCAGCCAGTCTGGTCTCATCTTTGTTCCTTGAAAATACAGGCACATGTCTACCTCAGCATCTTTGCCATTGGCTATAACACTCTTCTCCAGATATATGCATGTATGGTTCCTTGGATGTTATTTCAAGTCTTTGGGGAAAGTTTTTTTTTTTCCTAAAAGAGAACTCTGACCATCCTATTTAAAACTGGACACCCATTATTCCCCTTCTATGTTTTATTTTTCTCCATAGCATTTATCCTCTGACTTACTATATAATAACTTACTTATTTTTATATTGCCTTTCTCCCACTACCAGAATATAGGCTCCTTGAGGGCAGAGATTTATGTTTATTGATGTATCTTCAATGCCAAGATGGTGCCTGGCACATAGTAAGTGCTCAGTAAACATTTATTGAATCAAACTCCAAATTCCAAAGCACCGAAGAATGAATGAACACAAAAAAATACATTGTGACACAATTATGCATGTGTATATACAGGGTCTGGCAGAAGTAAGGCCCTTTTTAAGTAGTATACTGTCACGTGGTTGAGTGTGATATTTTTACGTTACAGAATTACACACTTATGATTTTGTAATAAAAGATTTGGTATAGATTACCAGCTCATAAAAAGGGGCGTTACTTCTGCTGGATCTTGTATATGAGGGCTCTCTGAATTATATCCAGCCACCTAATATGAAAAATAGAGGCATTTATGGCTGGATTTTTTCCAGACAGCTCTCTTATATGATCTTGACTATGTATTCCAAAGAATAAAACTGCATTACAAACTAGAATACTATTCTAAGTACTATGCCAAAATTATTATTCTTTTTTTATCAAAATCTCAAAATGCATTTATAATCCTATCACATAATACATGGAGGCTCTCTAGCAGTGTTAAAAAGTTCAGCCCACCCAGCTTATATTATTGCCCCAGCATCCACTACTTCTGTGCCCTAGGCAAGTAACTTGACTTCTATGCCTTGTTTTCTTTATAATAAAATAGTAACAATAACAATAATAAAATCTAGTTCATAAAAATTATGTAAAGGATTAAATTATGTAATTACCCCTGGCCCATAGATAACATTCAGTATATGTTAGCTATTATTATTATATAAGGCATCTAATGTTTGTTGGCAGACAATTAAATGCTCTAAAATCAACATTTTTATACTGCCTGAATTTGTTTACATTGCAAGCTTAATGAAAGCAAGAATTTTATACTTTTTTAAGTACTGAACATATTGATTTAATAACTAGTTGAGTAATTTATTGATTAAATGGTGATGTGTATATATTATTAAACCTACTACAAATTTAAGTTACAAATACCAGGCTTGTCAAGATGACCAGAATAAATAACACAGAAAAGAAAAGGCAAGTTTATTCTGACTCCTCATCTTATTAGACTATGTGTGATACTAAAGTATACTAAAGCATACTAAAAAGTTTTAGTAAATATACTAAAGACTATTTAAATTATACAATATACATACACAGATTTTCTAGCATAAAAAATAATTATATAATTGATGTCAACTAAACTTACTGTGGTAATCATTTCACAATATATGTAACTCATATCATTATATTGTGTACCTTAAACTTATACAGAGATATATTTCAGTTATGTCTCAATAAAACAGGAAAAATGATAAATTAATGACATAGGAAGAAAAGGCAAAAACTCTTACATAAGACCTAATGGCAGCAGTCATTTTTTTGTTTAGATAATCCTTTATTTTTAAGTTCCATTCTTAAACATTGTTAATATACATAGTGTCGCATTAAATTTGACTTCCATGCTTCCATCTCGTGATTTTTTATCATGGTTGTCCCCTTTTCTTCAGAGCAATGATACAAAATAAGAAAGTTTTAATAATTACAAAAATAAAGAGAAGAACAAAAAGTATAGAAAATGATGGAGGGGAGGGATAGAAAGAGAATAAACATGAAAGAAATAATAGTGAAATGCCATTCATTTTTAAATATTGTTTGGTCTTCAAAAGCAATTTTACGCTACTGTTTTATTGATTTTGCAGGGGGTAAAGCATTGCCCAAGAATAGAAGCTACAGCATAAAATGGGTAAATTTATGACAGAGGCATAAGTCTTTTGTCACATCAATTGTTTTTGTTTTCTGCATTAAAAAGAAACAAACAAATGAACAACAAAAACAACCTCCTTCATCACTTGTTTTTAAGTTTTAATTATTTTAAATATTTGAGCCATATTGCAACACATGTTCAAGCAGAGGTTGTGGAATAAGTCTTTTAAAGTGCGAGATAGGAGAAAATAGTAAAGACATTAATGCTAAATTGTGATTTTTTAAATCTATTTTAGGGGAAGCCGGGATGGCTCAGTGGGTTAAGCACTCACTTTGCAGTGCCAGGGACCCAGGATCAAATCCCAGCCCTGGCCCGTGCGGACCCATGTGCTGAACTGGGGAGTGCCCCCAGTTCATCTCTCTCTCTCTCTCTCTCTTTCTCTCTCTCTCCCTCTCTCCCCCTCTCTCTCTGTCAAAAACAATAAAGAAAAAAAAAATTTATTGGGAAGCCAGGATGGCTTAGTGGGTTGAGCGCTCACTTTGCAGTGCCGGGGACCAGGGATCGAATCCCAGCCCCTGCCCATGTGGACCCATATGCTGAACTGGGGAGTTTTCCCAATTCAGTTCTCTCTCTGTCTCTGTATATCTCTCTCTCTTTGTCAAAAACAATTTTAAAAAATCTGTTTTAAAAATGCATTCCATGTGTGATATTTGACACACCATTTGTATTGCTGGAAAAGTTAATTTTTAGAATTAGTTTCATATGCATTGTCATCATTTTACCTGAACAACCACTAGAAGACAGAGAAGGTAGAAACAAAGGCTATAAACCTGTAAGTTAGTGATAGCATCTTCAGAGTACTTATATATTATAATTAGTAGAGATTCTAATGAACTGAAAAACAATGAGTTCCTGGAAATAAAAATATTCTGATTAGATTTTGGAGATTTTCTGATTTGAGGGGGGAGTGGGGAGAGAGGGTAGACTTTTATAGGATTTTCCATATTTTATAAGAGGTAGGTCCTGGATATATGCATATTCAATCCAGGCTATTCTGAATGACAGAGAGGCACTATCGTAGTCTGTTTGGGCTGCTATAATAAAATACCACAGACAGGATAGCTTATAAACAATAGATATTTATTTCTCACAGTTGTGGAGGCTAGAAGTCTGAGATCAGAGTGTCAGCCAAGTTGGGTGAGAGCTCTCTTCTAGGTCACAGCCTTCTCGTTGTATGACAGAAGGGACTAAGGAGTTCTGTGGGATCTCAGCTCTACCCTCATTGACCTAATCACTCCCAGCCCCATCTACTAATACCTTAACCCAGAGATTCCCAACCCCGTGCCCGCGGGAGCCATGGCGCCCGTGGCCCAATTTGTGTGCGCCCGCCATTATTTGACTGCATCAGAAGTTTTTCATAAACACTAAGTAAAACTATAATTTATTTTTATACATTTGTTAGAATTTTAAAATATTGTTTGAGCATCTACACAGGTTTATTATATTCGTTGGTATGTTTGCGATATCATATGTATACGTTTTTCCCTAGCTTTCGCCTTTGTACATGTCGCGTCTTGTTTAGCCGCTGCACTCTTTAAACTCTCCTCCACCCAACCGGGAGACGCGGAGTTGCCATTTTGATTGCGGTTGCTGGACTGATCGGGTCATGACGGTTAGCTAGGATCACAGTGTTTTGATATATTCGATTTAAAATGAACTAAAAGCGAGGTAGGTAATCTATTGTTATGGTGGCAATTTGATATAATATTGTAGTTCTATAACTATTTTTATTTTTTTAGTCCTAAAATGTACACACAGACTGGGAGGAATCATAATGTTTCATTAATTTAAAAGGTAAATGCATTTGCCTGTTGTGTGGCAGTAGTATTGCAGTGCCGAAAAAACATAATGTTGAACGTCACTTTCAGACAAGTCATACCACTTTTGATACGAATTATCCACTTAAATCTGAAGTAAGAAAGAAAAAAATAAATCAACTAAAATTAAGTTTAACTACTCAACAGACTGTTTTCA
>PVKE010044348.1:0-13044 GCA_004027555.1 Craseonycteris thonglongyai | reverse complement strand
GGCCCGTTCCTGATGGCCCTTCTCTGCAGAGCATTCATTGCACGGCCCGTTCCTGACAGCCCTTCTCTGCAGAGCACTGCACAGCCCGTTCCTGATGGCCCTTCTCTGCAGAGCAGTGCACAGCCCGTTCATGACGGCCCTTCTCTGCAGAGCATTCATTGCTCGGCCCGTTCCTGACGGCCCTTCTTTCCTTTCTCTTCGCCTGGGAACAGAGGGTCCAGGAGCCCCCGGGGGTGGGTGGCTTGCATGGCAGGCGATGCAGGTGGCCATTCACATGACTTTCAGTGAAGTTCTGCTCCCCACACTCCTTCCCGGGACCGGGCTTTGAGCGGAAGGGACCCCACCGCTTAGTGTCCCCGTCACAGAGCAGGGACGGGAGTTCACCGTCGTGGACAGTGTTCCGAGACAGGAGGCGGCGGCACCTGAGGGTGACCAGGGGGACACGCCCTGGGCTCGGTGAGCGTGGAGCTTTCCAGAACCTCGTCCGGCCCACAGAGCGGCTGGGTGAGCAGCAGAGACGTGCTCAGGGTAGTGATACCCGGAGCAGGCGGCCTGGGTTTTGGGGGGTCCGGGCCCTGAGATGGGCTTCTGCGCTCAGGGTCCCCCACTGTCACTGTCCGGCAACTGCAGTGGACGGTCCTCGTGAAGGCTCACGGGAGAGAAAAGGGGGCGTGGCCAGGGGAGCCAGAGGGGCGGGACCAAAGGGGGCGATGGGGGGTCTGAGGGGCGGGTTGGGGCGGGGCCGGAGGGGCGGGGCCGGAGGGGCGGGGCCGGAGGGCGGGTTAGGGGAGGGGCCGGATGGGGGCCTGAGGGCGGGTTGGGGCGGGGCCTGAGGGGCAGGATCCGCGGTGTGGTGGACCAGGACTCAGGGGCCTGTCCTGAGGCTGTTTCTGTCACATAATATTCAGAAAATGGCATTGTCGGTGTCAGAGACGGGAGGCAGGGCTGATAAAGTGTGTGGGGGGAGGCCCAGGTTCCCCACCCCCACACTCTTCCCCCATCCACATGGTTTTCTCCTGGCACCCCTCCCCCACCCCTGGGTCCCCCACCCTCCCCCAGCCCCATGTCCCCCTCTCTCCACAGAACCCGCTGCTGAGTGAACCCAAACCAGAGCCCCCGCCCCCCCGCCGGACAGGCTCAGTGTGTGGAACCCACCATAACATACTGAAGAGTGTCGATGAGCCAGATCTCAAGACAAAACATTCAAAAAAAAGTTTTTTAAAGCCCCTCAGTGCAAAGTGGCTGCTTCGGTTCTGCCAGGCTCCTGGTGAAAGTGGGGGCTCTCTTACGCTCCTCCACCTTCTCTGCCCCCCGCACCCAGGGGGCACGTGTGAGGATCAGCAGAAAGGTGGGGTGTGCCCCTCTCAGAGCTCGGAGACGCACAGGGCATGTTCACTTAGGTGCTACCAGAGGGCTGAGCGCTCGCTCTGCAGCCCAAGGGACCCAGGATCGAGTCCCGGCTCCAGCCGTGAGGACCCATGTGCTGAACTGGGCTGTTCCCTGCCAAATAAATCTTTAAAAAATAGAAAAAAAACCAGATGAAAACACAACAGGTGGCCTCCATCCTTTTGAGGCTCCTAACGGTCCTGCCTGTGGTCTGAGGAGCGAGGGAAATGGTGTGGGGCCCGTTGCCATGGAAATGAGGGGGACATGCTGGCATCCGGCCCGGAAGCTCTTGGCCAGTGACCTGCAGTTACGTTTCCTCCTGTGCAGGAGGCTGACACTGTGCTATTCAGATGCTTCTCGTTCTCGCTGTTTCCGTGAATGAGGGCTCACAATGTTTTGCAACTAGGAAGCGTGCCTACCACCAGGACATGGAATCACTTATTGCAAAATGTCCCCCCCAGGGCGGCTGTGAACGCGGCCCCGCACCAAGTTGTCAACTTTCTTAAACCATTGCGAGATTTTTATTTTAAATATTTATTTTATTGTTTTTGACAGAGACAGGCAGAGAGAGGGGGGAGGGCCCAGAGCCGTCTCCATAGTTGTCCATCATCAGTTTTCAACATGGTTTTGTTCCACACAGGTGGGCGGGGCCGTGCAAGGTGGGAGCTGGGCTGGGGGCCTCCCACATGGGAAGCTCACCCCAGTTTAGCATGTGGGTCTGCACAGGCCAGGGCCGGGATTCGATCTTCGGGCCCCAGGGCTGCAAAGTGAGCGCTTAACTCGCTGAGCCATCCAGCTTCCCCTAAAAATCTTTAAAAAGAGAAAAAAAGCGGAGGTCAAATAGGTACTCACATGACTATCACGTAAGATCACAACCTAAACAAAGCTAACGATATCATCATAGACGTTCCCTTTAACCGACTCTTCCTACGAGTGGGCCGTGGGGGAGGGCAGGGTGAACCCAACTTCCTGAGCCATCGGGGGCGGCTGAGAAGTCACAGCTGCCCTCAGACAGAGAACCATCCAGCTGGCTCTTCGTGTTCACCTTACGTTTCCTCAAACAGCAGAACGGAGCTGCAAGAACCTCCATGTGGTCACATTCGGTTTGCATCTAAATGGGCTATTTTTAATCAAAGTTAAGAGCTTGGCACGCGTCAGCCCAAGTGACATAAACCAACCACCAGGAAGAGAATTTATGTGGGATCTGGGAAAAGGAAAAAATAAATCCCAGCTTAGAGGAAAAGGGAGTCAACACTATTTATCTGACTTTCCTCCTGGGCATGATTTTCCATCAGGACGTGAGAAAGGAAGAAAAAATGCATCTCAGGAACTCAGCCCTCGGGAGCCCGGATGGCTGGTTAGCAGCCGCGTCCTGCCATGAGCTGAGTGTGCGTGCGTGTGTGTGTGTGTGTGCACCAGGCAGCGTGCACTGTCACGACCATCTCACGCTTAACCAGAGACCATGCATCACACACACCAGTGGGGCTGTGGGGAGGGAAGCCCCAGGCCCAGGCAGACAGGCATGTGTGTGCGTCCTCGGAGGGGGACAGAAATCTCCAAGCTGTGAGCAGGCAGGTGTGGGTGACAGGCTTTTGGGGACCATTTCAGACTCCCTGGAGTGGCCAGTGCCTGGCCTGGGGCCAATGGCTCTTAAAGACGATCGAGGAGGAGGCTTCGAGACATGCAATCACGGCACGTTATGCGGCCACATCAGTGAGCCACGCATGAGGCAGCGAGGACGGTGACGAAGGCGAACAGGGCAGCATCCCCCAGGACTCATCCTGACTCGCGAGTCCAGGGACTCTGACGGGACAAGCAACTCCTCCGGGTTCTCATTCAGACCCCGGGAAATTCTCTTGGGGAACCACGAGGCCAACGAGACCTCACTCATCAGCCCGGCCGTGGAGGTTCCATGACGACACGGGTGTGGAATGTGCGACGCCAAGTTCACAGGACCGGATCAGCTCGGGCCGTGAGAACGCCCGGAACGTAGTCAGCGCCCCGTAGGCGTTACCACCCTCGTGCTGCTGTTACTGATGCCGAGTTCCGGCTACACTGCCTCCTCTACGGCAGCTCCGTGTTATCCAGCAACGGGATGGAGTCCATCCAGAGGGAGGACACGGCTTTCCTCCTCACACCGGACCTCTCCTCCTTGTCACCCGCTCTGGTCGCTCATTTCCAAACAAGTTATGCTTTGAAGATATTGAAAATCCTAACCCTGCACCGCTGTTTTCTTCTGTCTTTGCCCAGAGCGACCTTACGCTGCCCTCTGCGGGGACTACTGGGCCCTGAGGGTCAGTCATTGGACACGGGCCTGGCTTGGCCTCACATCTACCCGCCTCACTGTGTGCAGGGCCCAGTGCAGCAAGTTGCGATTTTCCCAGACCCACGTTTGCTGGAATTATTCAGAAGTCTCAGGCGGCCGACGAACTCAGACTCCCAAAATGCTTTGATCAGTGTATCTATCAGATCGTTGCTGGGAAGCCGGGATGACTCAGAGGGTTAAGTGCCTGCTTTGCAGCCCCAGGGACCGAGGATCGAATCCCGGCCCTGGCCTGTGTGGACCCATGTGCTGAACTGGGGTGAGCTTCCCATGCGGGAGGCCCCCAGCCCAGCTCCCGCCCTGCACGGCCCCCGCCCACCTGTGTGGAAGGAAACCATGTCAAGAACTGATGATGTACAACTATGGAGACGGCTCTGGACCCTCCCCCTTCTCTCTGTCTCTGTCTCTGTCTCTGTCAAGGGCAATAGAATGAGTCTTCAAGAAAATTGGTCGTTGCTATCACTCTATATGCTATATGTGTATATTTATCGTACTCACAACACAATCGGGGCGATTAGAAACTTGCTTAGGAAGCAACTACAGAGGGTGCAGGACTTTGTCGATGATCGTCATGCTATTTAGGCATACCTGTGCGGTGAACGTACATCTTGTGCTGGTACGAAAAACACATCTATCCCGGAGGCTAAAACCGAACCAGCACAAACCCTTTGAGTCCAAGCCCACTTGGAAAGGGAAGCAAAGTCCGGTAGATAGGAGGTAAAATTGTGGCCTTTGGATTGTAGCTTCTTTAAAGCAAGTTCCCTGTTTAAATATAGAACGGGGGGAAAATTGTCAGAACTGGACGTTTCCTTTGGAGGAAAAGGAAGTGGCAATCATTCTGGGAGCTTCCTGTGTCCCAGGGCCTGGGGACCAGTGGTCTGAGTGGCTGCGGGCAGCACGGCGACTTCGCTGGTCGGAGCCTCAGCTTCCTGCTGTCGCGTCAGGAGACTGGGTCGTGTGCCAGTCAGGCCCTCCCAGCCCCGAAATTCCATGGTGCCAGCTGGCACGTCCACTCGGTGCCCACCCGGGAAACGCAGCCGGCGGCACGGAGACTCACAGGCTCTGCTCCACGGGGACCGAAGGTCCCCTTTGTCATCGCGTAGCTGCCACCCAGCCGGGTCAAGCAGGGCTCCGTCCTGTCAGCTGTTGTGCAAAGACGGAGAACGGAAGAAGCAGCCCCGGTGACAGACGTGGATCCCCCGGGAGCTCACCCTGGCGGTGCTGGGGGGACACCGGGGGCGGAACGGCCCATTTGCGCATTCATTCAGCCAACACGCACGGAGACGCAGTGTGCAGTACGTGGCTGTGGTTCGGGGTCTGGGTTCGAGTTCCAGTTCCGCCACTTCAGTATTCGGGGGCCACCTCTCAGCGAGTTAACACGTATGTCGAATAGCGACAATGGCGTCCGGCACGTGGAAGTCATTCCGTAAGTGCCGCGTGTCCCACGGCCAGGCTGTAGGTTAGAGACACAAGGGAACTCAGACGCCACTGCACACAAGGCACGGTGCCGGCCTCGTCACTCTGGGGACCTCAGTGCTGAGTGTCCTCGGGGAGGGGCGCATGTCTGTAGGAACACGACCACCAGACAGCAGGAGGGTGCTTCTCCCGGTTTGCCTGGAAGCCCCTCGCGAGTCCTTCTACCAACGGGGAAGACGTCTTTCCCTGAGCGCCATCCTGAACTTCCACATCGATTAGGAGGATGCCAGGATGGCTCAGCTGTTGAGCGCTTGCCTCACTATCGCAAGGTCCAGGGTTCGATTCCCGGCCCCGGTGGGCGGCCTGTGCAAACCCACACGCTGAACTGTGGTGCAAGCGTAACTGCTGAGTGGTCGGTGAAGGTTCTCACCTCCCATGCAGGAGGCATGTTTTTGAGGTTCATTCATGTCATAGCATGTGTCCATACTTTATTCCTTTTTATTTGAAAGAAGGTGAGAGAGAAGGGGGAGGGCCCAGAGCCGTCTCCATAGTTGTACGTCATCAGTTCTTGACACGGTTTCATTCCACAGGGGTGGGTGGGGGGCCGTGCAGGGTGGGCACTGAACTGGGGGCCTCCCGCATGGGAAGCTCACCCCAGTTCAGCATATGGGTCCACATGGGCCGGGGCCAGGATTCAATCCTTGGTCCCTGGGGCTGCAAGGCGAGTGCTCAACCCGCTGAGCCATCCCGGCTTCCCCAGAACTGCTACTTTAACCCGCTAATCGCCCAGGCTGTTTTGTCTTGCTCACCGCGTGGCCCGTTATATCAGATTTCACCGAAATGCTGGCGACCGGAGCTCTGTTTAGATTGCGATAAGGCTGAATGTTTATATATAGAATATATTTACTGTGTGAATATTTACTATTTACCACAATTTGTACAACGTATTATTTTAGAACTGCTTTATATTCGGTCAGTTGTCTGCAATTCTTGTTCCAGTGCAGAAAAAGATTTTTCTTTACCCGTGAAGGTGAAAATGTCCCCTAAAATGGGGAGAAATTATAGCGAAGGAAAACAAAAAAGGAGTAACCATTTTAAAATGGAAAGACACGCGGGACATCTTACTTATTTAAAATTTATTAGTAGAATGTAATTTTTTAAATTTTATATCGTCAGTTAACATACAATACCGCGGCCTGTATAAAAAGTACACTGTTGGTCACCAGTGACTGACGCGGTCCAAACGGAAAGTTCAGTGTCAGTCCCCGGTGACTGACAAGGCACTTAACATGTTAAACACAGACCTGACGATGTCCGTGAGAGTCTACATGTCTCTCCTGTCTGTTTAGCAGCGTGGTCGCCATTCTAATCACGATATTCCAAATAGAATATCGAACGTAGTGGGAGTAGGAACTCTCTAACTACGGTAAAGGACAGCCCGGGAGGGTCAGATCACAGTACTTTGGGATTCGTAACCATTCGTTTAGGAACATTTCCTTTTGAATCTTAGGACCACAGTTTAGACCACATGGCTTGAGCCATGGCGATTCGCTCAAGGGCCCGGTGGTGACTGGTGGGTGGGAGGAAGCCGGCCGCCAGCCCAGCCTCCGTCACGCTCATTGGGAGCCTCCTGCCCGGTGGGGGCGGAGGTCAGAGACCCGGCCACGTAGCTGGATGGGGCAGGAGGGAGTTTGGGAAGTGAAAGCGGATTTTCCATGCGATGGCTGAGAGGTCAGGCAGCTCCTGCGGGGGTAGGTCGGCCCTGGGACTACGTCTGCCGTGGCCCGAAGCGCTTGGCTGAGCTTTACGGAGACCCTCCCGCTACAAGTGACCTGCGTCGAGGGCCACAGCTGGTTCCGTGAAGGTCAGCCTGGGGATAACGGTGACCCCAAGATGAGACACCAGGAAGCAGTCCTGCTCTTTCCATTGAAACGCCAAGCTCGTGGGGGCTGCCTGGCCCCCAGGACGTGGTCAGCGGCCACGTGTACACAGTGTGGTTTCGATCACTTTTCCTCCAAGGAGATAGAGGGAGGCGGGGGGAAGGTCAGTGAGTTCACACGACCTGCAGGATTTCTGCAAATCCCAGGCCGGCCTTAGGAGACCCCGGCAGGTCCTCACTGTGACAGGAGACGGCTTTTCTCTTCTGCTTCAGAAGCTTCTCAACAGTCCAGCGGACTCTGGGGGGCCCGGCGGAGCCGCCTCCCCGCGGCCCTAACGAGGGAGGAGAGCCTTGGGCGGCTCTGACACAGCAGCAGGAAGAGACAGGCTTCGTGTTCCATCAGCCCTGACTATTCAGCCGCCCTGTTGCCACCGGCTCCGCATTTGTCGGCTGCTGCTCGCAGGCTTGGGCGATGGTGCTGGTGTAACCGCAGGGGCTAACGCCGTCCTGAGTATTGAGGTGACTCCATTATCCCGGGGCCGATGTCTCCCCCTTCTCAGCAACAGCACTGGATTCTGCAACCATGAAAAAGCGGGGATGTTTGATCTGCACGCAAACCCCGGTTCAGGCGCGGCGCCTGCTTCTGGTCCGCACGACATGAATGCTGCTTCAGCACCTGCTGTCTCAGCCGCAGAGCGGGGCCCATCCTCTCGTGAGTGCCCAGCTGCATGGCCGGAGCCCTGGCAGGGGCAGCAACCAGGCCCTGAGGGCAGAGCGGGGGCCCGGCCTGGGCACCGTCCTCGGAAGCCGTGTGGGGTCCATGCGGCCTCGTCAGGGCCTGAGAAGGCGGAATGGAGGGCATCCCTGATGCAGTGACTTCACCCCACGGGTCACCAGAGCCCCTTGGGGTGCCAAGTATAGCAAGCCGCTAGGGGACCCTCAGGATCCGTGGGAATGGACCCCACGTTCTTTTTGCTCTGTGATAAAGTGGAGGAAACGAAACCCTGGCACCGTGGGAACTGGCTCAGCCGTTTCCTCAGCAGCCTTTTCAGCCGACGCCGGGGCAGCTGGGACTTGTCGGCCCCCAGTCTTCTGGGGGTGCCGTGGCTGTCGTTACTGCGCGGGTGACGGCTAGGCGGTTTGCATTGCTCACGGCCTCTCTCAGAACCGCCTGCGGCTTCCCGATGGTCGTCCGCGTGTTTTCTGAATTGTACCTGAAGCTACATTGTCTCCTAAGGGCCGGGAGCTGGTCGGGGGGCCTTGTACCCAGGAAGCTCCACCGTTCGGGGGAAAGTCCTGTAACGGGTGTTGGCCACTTCATTGAAATGTGGTGTCCTCGGCAGGGTTTAAAGTTCATGTTGAAAAAGAGAGGTTTGGCATCTTTGTTGAGCAACAGAAAATGGGCTGTTTCCAAAGCAAAGGCCGACGGCGAGATACGGAGCTTCGAGTCTGCGATCTCCTCACTCCGTGAGCATTTGTGCCGTGTTTGCTCCCCTCTCCTCACCTCCATGCCACGCGCCCCCTGAGGGGACCTTTTAAGGGGTCCCCACTGAGCCAGTCCACACGTGCCGGGTGAACCCCGAGACATTCTCCACACACTTCTGCTTCTACTGCGCGAGTTGCTTGATTACTGAGAGTAAAATGCATTAGCTTCAAACGTGTTTAAGCCAGTTGTTAGTACAACACTGTAACATCCTTAAACAGTAAACAAGTCAACAGAACATGAGGCCCGAGAGAAACAGGGTTGCGACTAGGAAAGTCCAGTTGACTGCGTGGGAAAGTATGAAGGTGGGTGGCTTAGGAGAAATGCTGTCAAGTTACGTCTGGGCAAGAGAAGTGGGCAAGACAAGCGCCGAACGTCAGCTTGCCTTACAGTTCTCTCCACACTCCAGCTCCCAGGTAAAGGAACCAGCTAGAAACTGTGCAGGGAATGCATTATGGCTGTGACGTGTGTAGGGAAAAAGCAGACAAATAAGGGGCCCCAATTAGAAAGCTTGTATTTCAAAGAAAACCTTGACCTTGCAGTCAACTGAACAGGAGAACAAATGCCCAACAAATGTTTACTAAAATTTAGAGCATCCATTAGTTTTGTATAATTCGCTGCTCCAGTTAACTACCCATTTGTCTGAACCAACAGCCAGTGAGAGGAATTCTGGGGCACAGATCCCTTCACATAATAGGGCTGTTGGGGAAGTATCCAGCCATGTCACCAGTATTCCTTATATTGACAAAGTATCCATAAAACTGTTCTTGTTATATTGACAAAGCATCCATGTAACTGGTGGTGTTATAGTGACAAAGTATCCACGTAACTGTTCTTGTTATATTGACAAAGTAGCCATGTAACTGGTCGTGTTATAGTGACAAAGTATCCTTGTAACTGGTCTTGTTATATTGACAACGTAGCCATGTAACAATTATTATATTGACAAAATAGCCATGTAACTGTTCTTGTTAGATTGACAGTATCCGTGTAACTGGCTGGATATTTGGGGTACAGTCCTCATACTTAGGCACAGCCCCACCCCCGCCCCGGGCAGCCTCTCTGACTCCTCTTGCATCTGCCGCCAGCTGCTTGTCCGTCACCGCATTTCAGGACATTGTAACTGCCAGCTTAGCTGTCCCTCTCCCTCCCTGAGCAGTGAGGGCAGGGACCTCTCTTTTCATCTCCATATTCCTAGGTCCTAAAACAGGTCCTGACCCCAATGTGGGTGCACAGTGCTCACTGAATGAAAGTTCAAAGACAGACTTCATTCAAGTGTTGACGGAATAACAAGATTAAAAAACAAAACAAAACAGGCATATCACTTTATGAAAAGACTGTGGAAGAACTTGGTTGGTACAAGGGGTTCTTTTCTCTGTTATTTAAGGAAGGTGCTTAAAGAGGAACTCGAATATGGCTTATTGTCAGTGTTCATTGTCTGGACACATCTTCTAACTGCAGACGTTTTGTGGGCCTTTCCACGCTGAAGAAGTTTGCTTTCTCTTTGCTCCATGCACTGTGTTGTTTCCAGAAAGCTCTGGGGCCAGGCTGGGGCCACCCCATGGCAGCTGGGAAAACCTCAAATAAATCCTTCCTCCTCAGAGTTTGTTTATTCTTCTTCCTCTCCCCCCAACCTCCAGTCAACATGTGCTTCTGCTCCACAAATCCAGGGGAGTTCTCAAGGCCGCGTATCCTGTTTCCTTTCATAGATTCCCAGCCTCACTAAGCTAAGCCTTGACTTCCTTTCTGTCCTTCACATTCTTTAGTTCCTTGGTCTTGACTCTTTAATCAAACGTCTGGCGTTAATGTTTCCCCTTGCCCGGTGGCATGTGGCTTACGTCTGGCCACAAAAGTTTCCATTTTGTATACGATTTAAAAGGGGGCCCATCAGAGGAAATGTTTCAATCACAGTGAACATTATAGTTTAAACACATACGAGCTCAGAACCAAATAGGCAGAGTTTAACAGAAAAAGCTTAAAACTCAGAAGTTTACTGTGGGCTACAAAGCATGTAAGTTGACGCGGAACCTCCTCCTCCTTTCTGGCTGTAGATGCCTCTTTTCCTGGGGTCCCCGAAAGGAACATGACAAACTTAGAAGGGAGATACCTGAGAAATAAAGCTCTCTTTACTGTAAACAACATGACTATCTAAGTTGAAAATCCCAGAGGATTCTCAAAATAATAATAATAATAATAGTAATAGAAATAATACTAGAACCTGGAGTTTATCAAATTCATAGGATACAAGGTCAACGTATGGAAATCAATTATATTCCTATATACCAGAACTAATTAGAAATTGGAATTTTTAAAATGCATCCTTTACAATAACATCAAAACCATGAAATATGAGGGGTAACTTTAACAAAGTAGTTGTAAGATTTGTGTGTCAAAAAGGGCAACACTTTGTTGAGAGAAATCTAAAAACGACATGAATAAATGGGAAGATATGGAATGCTTATGGATTAGAAGACTATGAAGATGTCAGTTCTCCCCAAAATTATCTTTAGCTTTAATATAAACTCAATTAAAATCCCAGCAAGTGTTCTGGGGGAAAATTTGCCACGTTGATTCTAAAACGGGAAAGCAAAGGAACTTGGAACAATCCAAATAACTTCGAAGAACAGAGGTGAGCAGCTCCCCGCACCACAGTCCAAGACCTTGGCAGACCTCTCAGCTTCACTTTCTGTAGTTTCAGTTACTCGTGGTTCATGAATGTGTGCACGTGAGCATGCATGTGTGCACGAGTGCCTGTGTGCATATGCATGTGAACACGTGCATCTGCACATGTGTGCACATAAGCATGGTGTGTTCGTGTGCACGCACAAGCGTGCCTGTGCGCATTATGCACGTGAACACGTGCATGTTTATGTGCACATGTGCGCACATAAGTGTTGTGTTTGCACAGTGAGCACACGTGTGCATGTGCGCATGTGTGTATCTAAGTGCTGTGTGTGCACAGTGAACACACATGCGTGCGCGCACATGTATGTGTGCATAGAAGCACCGCCTGTGTGCAGATGTGCATGAACACAAGCACTGTGTGCACGCACAAGCATGTGTGTGCATGCATGTGTGTGCATATAAGCACTGTGTGCATGCATGCGTACACAGTGAGCACACAATTGTACATGTGAGCATGTTTGTGTGTGCATGCATGTGTGCATATACGTGCTGCGTGTGTGCATGTGTGGGTACACACACCAGCCTCAAGGCCGCTGAACCTGCTGTCCTAGCTGCCAGGGGCTTGTGCGGCCCCGAGGGACTCCTTCCTGCCCTCCAGGTCCCCGTCTCTCAGAGAAACCTTCCCTGGCCGCCCTGTTTAAAATTACACGCTCCCACCACTCTCTGTTTCTATAGCACAGCAATAGCGCAGGCTACCTGACACACTACACACCTCCCTCCCTCCTCTCCTGTTTGTTACCTTCTTCTAAAACATGCACTCACAACGGCAGGGCCTTTTCCCTTTTCTTCACTGCTGAGTTCTCAGGACCAGAACGGTGCCGAAAGCAAAGACTGTGCATGAGAAATACTTGTTAATAAATGAGTAAATCCCCACTTTGCTGATGAGAAAACCAAGTCTTAGAAAGTTGACTGCCTTGGCTGAGGTCACTCAGCTGAGAAAGCAGGACACACACTCCCATCAGTCGGACTTGGGACCAAATCACTATATTATTTGGCCCTTTGGCAAAGCAAGCACTTCTATCTTGTACAAGGCATGAAACTTATCCATGACATTTTAAAATTATGTTATATGATGGCTTCTCTGTAACATGAAAAATTTGTTTTTTCCCCCATTATTGGCAGTCATAACTTGCTCAAAAATAAGGATGGTCAAAGAACATAGTAATTCCAAACCAACATGTCACTTTAAAGATTACTGAAGGTTTTATTTTGGGATTCATCTGCATTTTGAGAAGATAGGAAAAACCAGAAATTGAATTAAATTTATTATCCAAAGTGGTATAATAGATTTTAAAATTCATGAAAGAAATACTCAGACGCCTTCATAACTTGGTTTATCTATTTTCATCCTAAACATACAGAGAAAATAGCTAATTAGGAAACAATTAGCTAGACATATATTTTGATATTCTTCATAAGTAATAGTACTTAAGACCCAGCTCTTTCTAAATCCCAAAGAGTCTACTGTTTCTGAAGACACGTGAAGTTCTTTCAAAGTCAGAATTCTGATCAGCAACTTCAATTCACGAGAAAATGCATTATTCTGTAAATCTCCCCACCTCTGTGTAGTCAGCTCGGTGGAATTCATTAGCACGGGCTCCTTAGGACAACCATTTATTTAAAGATTTATTTACTTGTTTATTTTATTGTTTTTGACAGAGAGAGAGAGAGAGAGAGAGAGAGATACAGAGAGAGAGAGATACAGAGACAGAGAGAGAACTGAACTGGGGGCACTCCCCAGTTCAGCAGATGGGTCCACCCGGGCCGGGGCCGGGATTCGATCCTCGGTCCCCGGCGCTGCAAAGTGAGCGCTTAACCCACTGAGCCATCCCGGCTTCCCCAGAACCATTTCTTTAAAAGAAAATAAAAATG
>PVKE010044347.1:0-13041 GCA_004027555.1 Craseonycteris thonglongyai | reverse complement strand
GTTTATTCTGATTTCAATTCCAGTCCTGCTCTAGGATGAGCTACTGGGAGCAGGGCCAGGCCGCTGGTTTATCCTGATTTCAATCCCTCACCTCAGCATGTCTGCACACGCTTCAGAAGGGGAGGAGTCCAGTGCAGCCACACCAAGAGGTGAGGTTCCTCACAGCATTTTTCATCCTGAGGATCTGCTCCTGGAACCCCCGGCCTTCCAGAGATTGGTTCTAAGATGAGCAGGGACTCAGATTGGCTTTTTGGGGAAAGGGAGAGAGAGAGAGACAGAGACAGAGACAGAGACAGAGAGAAGGGGGAGGGCCCAGAGCAGTCTCCATAGTTGTAGGTCATCAGATTTCGACATGGTTTCATTCCACAAGGGTGGGCAGAGGCCCCGCAGGGCAGAAACTGGGTTGGAGGCTTCCCGCATGGGAGGCACGCCCCCTCAAGCCAGGGGCTGAAGTGAGGGGGGCAAAAACTAAACTGGGTGTCTCCCACATGGGAGACATGTCTTGTGTGGGCTGTGGGTACCCTCCTATTGTAGTTGAACCTTGGTTGATGTTTGCACATCAGTGGGAGGGGTTAACTCTTGGATTGATTGGTTGTGAGGACTGTCCTTGACCGCAGTGGTGGAGCTGTTGTGCAGAGCCTGACCCTATGGAGCAGGATGTGCTTTAGCAGGGCTCTGGTACCTGCCCTTTGGGTGTGTCATCCTTGGAGGTGGTCAGGTAGTGCTTGTGCTCAGGTTAGGTCCAAAGCTGGCCACTGGGTACTCCAGCCCTGGGACTGTTTGTTTGTTTGTTTTGTTTTATTTTGTTTTTTAAGATTTTATTGTTTTGACAGAGACAGAGACAGAGAAGGCCCAGAGAAGTCTCCACAGTTGTATATCATTAGTCTTTGACATAGTTTCATTCCACACTCGTGGGTGTGGGGCTGTGCAGGGTGATAACAGGGCTGGGGCCTCCTGCATGGGAAGCACACCCTGGCGGGAAAAGAACTGGGGGCCTCCCATATGGGAAACACACCACTGGGCTCTTCTGGTAAAGGACTTGCTGCAGGCCATGTTCATCTGCAGCCTGTGTCCTGCTGGAGCCACTTGGCAGGAACCACAAAGCAATTCACAGATGGCCACCACCTGCACTGGGCTTGCAGGTGCCTAAAGAGGCCAAGCTGTGAACCAAGGCCAGATGAGTCTAGTGCTGAGCTTGGGGCTGCTCAGCTAGAGGTACAAGACATGCCAACACCAGATCCTGCTTGTTTGGGTTTAGTGAACCTTTGAGAAATCTTAGGGAAGTCCGCAGCATGAGCCAGGACAGGCCGTTTGTATGGAGAAGCCAGTGGAAGTGGCTTGGGTGTGCTCAAAAGTTGGGTGGGGTCATAGAGAATCACCAGGGCAGGGCAAAGAGCATTAGCCAGATTGATGAAGACTCATATATGGCAGCTGCCTGAGTCTTCCCGTGGGGAAGAGGAAGAGTTCGACAAAGAAACAATGGATTCTGCCAAAACTTCTGTCTGGAATTAAAAATGGCCCCTGCAGCCCTCACTCTCAAACCAGACAATCAGTTTTCCCCTGTATGTCCCTGGTGCCTTTTGAGCTGCGGCCCCAGTACTGGAGTTCAGAGAAAGTGAGTCCACCCGTGAGTGAGTTTGTGCATGAGCCCTTTAAGAGAAACGCCTAGTCTCCAGAAGCCCTCTCTCTCATTCTGCCATAATCTTTGCTAGTTATCACAGCTGGAAGTTATTGGGAATTCTCTTCCCAGCACTGGAACACTGGGCTGGGGAGCCTGGTGTGGGGCTGGACCCCTTGCTCCTCTGGGGAGACCTCCACAGCTGAGATATCCCTCCTGATTTTTAACGGTCACATGCAGGTATGGGACCAGCTTGTTGAGCGTCTCTGACCCTCCTACCAGTCTCAAGGTGGCTTCTTCTGTATGTCTTTAGTTGTAGGACTTCTGTTCAGCTAGACTTCAGGCATTTCTCAATGATGGTTGTTCTGTGGTTTAGTTGTACTTTTGATGTGATTGTGAGAGGAGATAAGCGCAACATTTACGTACTCTGCCGTCTTGACCAGAAATCAGCCTCAGTTATTTTAGATTCATTGTAATTAAGCAAGCTGGCAATTTAATTTGTCAAATAATTGCATCGAATTATTCCTAGGAAAAGCACAACCAACAGACTGAATTTACTGTTAAAAACTTGACAGCCACTGTATTTGACTTGTTTGGAGCTGGGACAGAGACAACGAGCACCACCCTGAGATGTACTCTGCTCCTACTGATGCACCCAGAGGTCACAGGTATGGCCACGCATGGGGAACAGAGTGAATTTCAAAATAGAATTTGACAAAGCGTTTAGAGAAGACTTATCATTTAAATTTCCATGCTATCAGCTATAATTTGTTTATATTTGAAGAAGGGATAAAAATGAAACAACTTTTGACAAAAAAAAAAAAGTAGAGAAGTGAGGACAATGTGGGCAGTAAAAAGCAATAAAGCTATGGTACAGCATCTGAATTTCATGGAGGTGACTTGCAGCAGGCACGGGAAATATAAATTGACTAGGATTGCACTTTTTTTTTAATTTAAAGTATTTCTCTTTCAATGGTAGGCATATTCTTGCAGAAATCTTACCTCATTCTGAAAATTCAGTGTTCTTTTGTTGGGGTAGGAAAATGAAAAGTCTTCTTATTGAAGCATAAGTAGAAATAAATGAAAATTCTGATTTTAATCAGGTGCCCTGTGGAAGTTACTATAGTCTGGGAACTATTCTAAAATGTTATTACTTGATTTATCTGGCTAGAAATTTCACTGAACTTCTTTGAATTCTTTTTCCATCTATAGATTAAAGAAATTGAACTAAGTAAAATAACTTCCAACATTTCTCCCAGCTCCATGATTTCTTTATAGCACAGCTTATCTTTTTCTGTTCAGTCCAGGGCTCAACTGTATTAACATCTCTGACTTCTGTGCTTCGTGATGACAAAGAATTCCCTAACCCAGAGGAGTTTGACCCTGGCCATTTCCAGGATGAGAACGGCAACTTTAAGAAGACTGACTACATTGTGACTTTCTCAACAGGTAATAGAAATTCATTTGTATTGGTACTTCAGGGAGACAAGATACTGTCGTGAAATCAGTTATAATGTACATAGTACACACTCTCAAGCTAATAGAATTGTTCTCTGTTCATGATCTTTGTGCCAGTCACAAACACAGTACTCAAAGACTATCTATTCCCTGTGTGTGTTATTTTCAGGGAAACAAATTTGTGTGGGAGAGGGACTGGGCGGCATGGAGCTCTTTCTATTCCTGACCACCATTCTACAGAAATTTACCCTGAAATCTGTGGTTGACCCAAAGGACATCAACATTACCCCAGTTGTCAATGAATTTGCTTCTGTGCCGCTCTTCAACCAGATCTGCTTCATTCCTATGTGAGGAGGAGTAGAACTTCTGGCTGTTGCTGTGTTGTCATCCACAATCCCCCTCCTCTTAGGGTTTTGTTCACCTTCTCCCGACTTTGTCCTCTTCCAAGGAAAGCCTTCTCTGACCTCTCCTCTCACATCTCCTCATTCCTTCCAGTGAATATCCAACCTCCGTTAAAAAGTGTCTCCTGAATTCCACTGCACAGATATATCTGCAGTCCTTTGTACCCTGTTACTACTCTTCATACTCAGGTCCTCATCTGTAACATGGGTATGATAATGCCTGACTCTAAGGTTCAAATAAACCCATGAGTGAGAAATGCATATAATACTACTACTAAAACAATAGTCTCTTGGATATTTGTGTGTCTGTATGGTTATGTTCGTGATCTGTGAAGAGAGAGAGAGAGAGAGAGAGAGAGAGAGAGAGAGAGATTGAGATTGAGAGAGATCCCAGAATACAACTGGAGGAATCAGGGAATCATTGAGACCAAGGTTGCTTCCCTTCTTACATGTCAGTAAATTGTTTTCTTCCAAGGATATAGCTACTATAATTCCTTATTTTGGAGAATTTTATTTGGTATACTTTTCTTGGGTGAAATGCTTTCTAGAATTAGAGAAAGAAGAAAGCAAATTCACACTTTTTTGTCATGACCCTGCAGAATTGCAGAATGGAGAGGATGAGTAATTAGGACTAAGTTTAAAAGAAAACCTTTGGACTGGAGAAGGAATTAAAAATAAAAAACAATAAATTTTAGTTAATCTTTTTCTCATTTCTTTAACAATAAAGTAAATTTGTGAACCATTTTAGGGACTATTGCATTGTTTTCAAATGAGATAGTTTTATGTGTTTGTCAAGTGAGGTTTGAATTGATAAAAACTGAAGGAATACCCATCATCTTTACCATATTCAGAGGAATTATTGGGGCTTGGTAGGAGAAGGAAAATAGGTATCATGTGGAGCTACAAGTTTAGATATTTTCTGGTCCAAGCTTGGTCTCTTGTAGTCATTCTTGAATCCCTGAAAGGGCTAATATGTAGAAAGAGACATAAGTGGACTTAATTCTCAGGACTGATAGTGTTATGATTAGGCTTCTAGGAGGCTATTTGGGCTAAAAGTAAAGCCTAGTGGTCTGTGTCATTATTTTTTTACCTAAAATTTTTCAATGTAGGGGCAGCCGGGATGACTCAGCAAGTTAAGTGCTCATGTTGCAGCCCCAGGGACCGAGGATCGAATCCCAGCCCTAACCTGTGTGGACCCATATGCTGAACTGGGATGTTCTTTCCATGCAGGAGGCCCCCTAGTTCGGTTCTCACCCCCTCAGTTTGGTTCCTGGCTCAGGAGTGGTGTGCCTCCCATGCGGGAGTCCCCAGCCCAGTTCCCACCTTACTCAGCCTCCACCTACCTGTGGAACAAAACCATGTCAAAAACTGATGATGTACAACTATGAGACTGCTCTGGGCCCTCCCCCTTCTCTCTGTCTCTTTCTGTCTGTCTCTGTCTCTGTCTCTCTCTCTGTCTCTGTCAAAAACAATAAAATAAATCTTAAAAAAAAATATTTTTTCCTTGGAAAAGGAATTTGCATTTACTACAGATTGACAAATTTTTTTTAAATCACTAATAATTTTACTACTCAGAGATAATAATGGTACACATTTTGATATAGCTTCTTTGTTTTCATTTTTTATTTATTTATATTTTTAAATTTATTGGGGTGACATTAATTGATATCAATTACATTGTTTCCAGGTGTACAATTCTACATTACATTGTCTATACGTTGCATTATGTGCTCACCAACCAGAATCAGCTCACTTTCTATCACCGTGAGCTTCTTTGTTTTCAATTTTTACCATCATGAATAGGTATGTGAACAAAAACTAAATTATTAAGGCACTTAGTGTAAATTTTAGTTTTTACTTCAGATGGTATAAACAACCCTCTCTTTTCTTGCTCTGTCACTTGAGGTAATATCCTTCTGAATATTCTACCCTATGTCTAGTGATTTTGAGGTTTTTCACTCTCATGATGGTTATTGAAACAGGTACCAGTGTTACGTGAGCCCCAGAATTGTTACCTATTCTTTGGTGGTTATTTCTTTGATTTTAGATCATTTCCTCACACACATAAGCTGATCAATACTCAGATAAATACTTGAGGGCCGATCCTAAAGAACTAGGGAATTCTCCCTTTGTGTAATTTTCTGCTCTTCTATAATCTTCCCTGTGAACTCTAGCTGCCTGGACCTCCCCAGATTCCTAGTTCCTTATTTTCTTGAATCCAGAGTTCACACATCCTGTAGGCCATAAGTCAGGGTAGGTATGGATCTTGTCTTGTTTGTTTCCTCTCTCTTAGGGACTGTAGGCCCATGCTAGCTGATGTCTAGTGTTTGAAAGTGATTTTGTACGTTTTGTAGGTTTTTAACTTGTTTCAGTCAGGAGGGTAATTATGGTACCATATTGTAATTATTCCACATTGCCTGGAAACTAGAGATTTAAACTCAAACTGTGGTATTTTTGTCCTAATAAAGCTTTGCCTAGCCTGACATTTCAGATTGAATGTTTTGAACAATCTCTGGGTCAACAAATTTTTAAGGTTTTTTAAAAATTAATAAAATCATATTTACAAAAGAAATATTTTCTATTACTGATTTGTAATTGTTCCTTTCAAAAAAGTCACTTCCAAACAAAAATTGTATGGATGCCAAATTCCTTTTCCAATATTCATTTGGAACTGTGCTTTTTTTATAGACCATAACCTAAAAATAAACTCATTGTATTCATTTACTTTCTTTTCTTGTTAGATTTATTGGGGTGACCTTGGTTAGTAAACATTACATAGGTTCCAGAGGTACAATGCTATAGTACTTCAGCTTTCTTTCCATCATCATATATTTAGCTCCCCTTCCCTCAGCAAGCACCCCCACCCCCCCTTACCCGCAAGCAACCACTAAACTATTGACTGTGTCCATGAGATTTGTCTCTTTGTTGCTTTCAGTTTTATATTCCGCATATGAGTGAAGTCATGTGGTTCTTAACCTTTTCTGTCTGGCTTATTTCACTTAGCATGATGATCTCAAATTCCACCCATGTTCTTGCAAATGGCAGAATTTCGTCTTTTCTTATAGCTGAGTAATATTCCAGTGTGTGTGTGTGTGTGTGTGTGTGTGTGTGTGTGTGTGTACAGCTTTTTTTTATCCAGTCATCTTTCAAGGGGCACTTTAGTTGTTTCCATGACTTGGCCACAGTGAACAGTGCTGCAATGGACATTGGGGTACATATGTTTTTACAGACTAAAGTTTTTAAGTGTTTTGGGTACCCAGAAGGAAGATTGCTGGGTCATGTGGTAGCTCTATTATAAATTTTCTGAGGAATCTCCATACTGTCCTCCATAGCGGTTGTACCAATTTGCATTCCTACCAGTAGTATACAAGAGTTTCTCTTTCTCCACAGCCTCTCCAGAACTTGTTCCTTGTCTTGTTGATTATAAGCATTCTAGTAGGTGTGAGGTCACTAGACATAGGGTAGAATATTCAGAAGGATATTGCCTCAAGTGACAGAGCAAGAAAAGAGAGGATTGTTTGTACCATTTGAAGTAAAAACTAAAATTTACACTAAGTACCTTAATAATTTATCTCATTGTAGTTTTAATTTGCATTTCCCTAATAGCTAATGAAGTTGAGCATTTTTTCATATGTCTGTTGGATATTTATATGTCTTAGTGAGTGGAATGTCTGTTTAGGTCTTCTGCCCATTTTCAATGAGGTTGTTTGTTTGTTTTTGTTATTATTAAATTGTATGAATTCTTTATATATTTTAGATATATAGCCCCATATCAGAGGTATTCTTGCAAATATTTTTTCCCAGTTGGTTGTTTGCCTCTTCTTATTTATTTTTCTACCTCTCTTTATTTCTGCTTTTATCCCAGGGTATACTATGTTGATAACTAAAATATGTGTCACTTATATTGAGTTTTGTTGATTTAAACATTTAAATACACCCTGGCTAATGTCTGTGAAGTGTATTGAGTGAACTGGTTTCTCAGGGAGGGTGATAGACCATATGATTGGCCAACAGTGGATCCCCTGCATGCTGGACAGAAGCAACATGTTCTGTATGTGTTATGTGGCACATAAGGTCCAGAGATACAATGACATCCTCCACACAGCCTGCTCACTCCATGAACCATGACATTCATTTCAGAAACTCTCTTCTATGGAATCAGACTCATATTTTTCTACTCTTTGTTCCACGCCTTTGTGTGTGTCACTTGCACAGAATTGAAAGTGTTTCAAACCCTGCATAACACAAGAAAAGAGCAGTATGGAAAGGCTGACAGATGGTTTTCGTTAGAAGTCAGAATTTGGAAGAGGTCTAAAGTTATGAGGCTGCTCTTGACCTTGCCCATTATTAATTGGCTTTGATTCTTCCAATGGAGCTTTCCGATGTACAGTGGAAAAGGCTTTCCTTTTTAGGCTAGTCTCTAAATGTAGTAGAATGAATGACCTATTGTCCATCTCTTTATGTTATGATCCTTCATAATTTCTAAGTTCTTGTTTCTGTATGACTTCTAAATTTATGTCAGCTGTGAAGTGACTATTCAAACATTTTGTCCATTCAAAAAATACTTTGTTTTTTTAGTTTTTTATATAGTCTGGGTATAAGTCCTTTCATGGATATATTAATATAATTTATTTATTGCAACTATCTCCCAGACTGTAGTCTAACCTTTTAAAAAATATTTATTTTATTGTTTGATAGAAGGTGAGAAAGAGAGAGAGAAAAAGAGAAGGAGGGAGGGCCCAGAACAGTCTCCATAGTTGTACATCATTTGCTGTGACATAGTTTCTTTCTACACAGGTAGATGTGGGACTGCCTGAGGTGGAAACCAAAGCGGGGGCCTCCCTCATGGGAAGTCAGAACATTTATCACCATCCTGGGAGTTACCAGTCGGGCCACAGCACATCACATCGGTTTGCATGGGACAGGGCCAGCATTCGATCTCCAGACCTTGTGGTTGCAAGGCAAGTGTTCTGCTTATTAAGCTATCCTGGCATCCCCTATAGTCTAACTTTTGATTAACTTAAATGATATAGTTTGAGGAATAGACAGGAGTTTAAATATTAATTTAGGTAAAGACTCATTTATAATTAGTACTTTTTTTGGCCTAGTTTTAAAAACTCTTTGCAGAGTTTAAAGTCATAAAGACTATCTCTTACAATACTGTTGTCTATAATGTCAATTGTAATTGAAAAACTTCTTAAATAGAAAACAAACAAAAAACTTTCTTTTGTTTCACACTAGAGGCTTTATAGCTTTATTTTTTTAAAGGATGGGGAAAATTAGAAGAGACAGAGCTTAGGAATGTCATTCTTACTCTAAGGGAGAGATGGATAATGGCTAACACACTGGCAGTCTCGCCCTTCTTTAGTGTGGAATGAAACACAGTTCATAGTTGGGTGGTACAGAGCCGAACCCACTGGCAGCCGGGGTGGTGTCAATGTCCTTTGGATCAACCAGAGGTTTCAAGGTAAACTGCTGTAAAATGTGGGTCAGTAGTAAAAACAGCTCCATGCGGGCCAGGCCTTCTCCAATACAAACTCTTTTTCCTAAAAATGGCATATAAATTAAATATTAATTTAATTATCTTTCTGAGTTAGCACACAGGGACATTTAAAAAATATAAAACACATAAATATATTAACAAAAGACTAATTACAAATGACTTCTTCTTAGAAGTCTTCTACGTATATTGAACTTGGTTGCCTTCATTTTCCTCAGCATATATTTCTGTGTACATGTTATGTAAAAAATTTTTCCCCTGCACTCACATTGGATATGTTTTGCTGAGGCTTGTCAGTGACATCTTTTCATACACACACTCATGTATCTTAATTGTATGACACACAGTATAATTTCATATGTACCTCCAACCTAAGACTCAACAATAGATTTATTTCTCCTCATCTGGATTCTAAAAGATAATTTTGACCCTTTCATGTCCCTGCTTTAAAAATTTTCAAGAGGTTACCATTGTCAAGTATAAAAAGAAACACTAAAAAACTAGCCACAAACTTTACTAACTATTCACTAATCCCCAAACAGACTGGCAATTTCAAATGTTATTTCAGATTCCAGTCATTCCTCCACATGAAATAATCTTCCCTTCTGCTCTGCCTGCTGATATTCTCCATATCCTTCTAGATCCAACTCAGATGTCATTTATTGTAAGCAGCTTCTTTGCTTGGGGTACGTAATTCATTCCATTACTTGCTTTCCATGTCCTATTAATACTTCTAATATAGCACACTTCACATGAAATTATAATTGTTCATCTGTCTCATAGACTGGAATATAAGCTCTTTTTTTGTTGTTAAATTTATTGGGGTGACATTAATTGATATCGGAATATAAGCTCTTAAGACAAGGCCTTAGTTATTGTAATGGTACCCACAAAATCAGGACAAAAGTGAGCCTACAAGCCCTGTGTTATGAACAGAAATCTTGGGCAGGCTCATTATGTAATAGCGGCCTCAAAACACAGGCAGAAAGATAAGGAGTATTATAGCAGTGCCATACTTTGGGATCATCTCTGGGTATTGCACATAATCTTGGGATAGGCTGACCAGCCTACCATTCCAAATGGGACAGAAAACAGTACTGTTCCATTTTAAACAGTATGTATGGTCAGCCTAGTCTTATGGAGCTAAATTCAAGTTGTTAGTAGGCTGAACCTATGACAGCCTTTGAAGAGTATTTGTCTCTCTGCAGTCTCATTGCCCATTAACTTGCTTTCCTCTGTCTTATATAGAGAGTCTGTCTCTTATTCACATTTATATCCTTGGACCTGAACTTGAGGCTGCTACATACAGGGTCCCCAATGAAGTCTATTGAGTGAACTGGCTTCTCAGGGCTGGTGACAATAGTTTTAGTGGAACTGACCTTCTAGAAGGAGCTCTCAGGAATCTCAGTCATGGGTTATAGGACAGAACTCAGTGAGCAGTCTCCAAACCAATGAGAACTTGGACTTTGGGAGTGATGCCTCTGGCCTCATACAAATGACAATTTGTCTAGGCCAGAGTGGCCTCCATGCAAAGCCCTTCCTCATCATATTTGATCCCTCCTGAACGGATAAAAATGAAGCTCGCTTGCCTGCTGAAAAAGCCAGGAAGTAGTCACTCTTCTTAAAGTTGCCCCTTTCATCCAGGAAGTGGCCAGGATCAAACTGATCTGGGTTGGGAAACGCTTTCTCATCATACAGGACAGAAGTTAGACATGTAAATATAGTTGTGCCCTGATGTAAAGAAAAACAGGTAAACTGGATTATAAAGAAGGTCATGAAGCATGAAAAAAAGGTCCCTTATTGAATCCTTTTGTTTTATAAATGAAGAGATTGAGGCATAAAAAGGAGAATTTATTTACTTCATGTCACAGCATAAATTAATGACCAAGTCTACCAAGCCTTAAATCACACAATGCCCCTGCAGGGCACAGCTCGCCAACTCCAAGGCCATCCTCTCCTGCTTGTAGCCTGACACCAACATTTGCTTTTCAGAAAATGTAGGAAACTTCCTGCAGTGCATTGCTCTTAACAAATAAATTGCACTGTTGTCTAAAAGTGCTGATGTCACTGAAAATCCAGATCATTCTCTTTGAAACCAAGTACAGGGTCTTCTTCAAAGCTCCTGAGTAGCCATATTCTTAAAAACTCTTTACTTCCCTATCGGGAGGAAAAACTGTAAGCATCTCTTCCTCCTACTATGTTCTTTCAAATGAATTGTTTCACATTTTATTCATGAAAAATTTGACAAGTGAAAGAAACAGTTGATAAGGCAATAATAGTATAGGATGCCGGCTAAGTGGTAGGAGGAATAACACACACATGGGAAAACAGATTGGGCTAATGGACAGGCAGAGTGTACTGAAAATCCTGTGGTAATCTAGGCAGTATTCTGTTTCTAGAATCGTATCAACAAACTGAAGGGAAGAAGTACGTGGTCAGAGTGCGAGATGCCTGAGTTATTACTGGCAATACATGTAGAAGGTTATGATAATTGATAACTTAAGATTTCTAAGAGATATATGGATCAAATATATATGATTTCTCACCTTGGGAATTAGGTATTTTCTGATTTTAGTATCCCGAGTCACTAAATGGGGCAGGTTATTGGGGACGAGGTTTATGTATCTCTGGATCTCGTGTATCACGGCATCCGTGTAGGGCATTTGGCTCTTGTCCTGCATGCAAGGGCTCCTGTTTCTGCCAACCACACGGTCAATCTCTTCCTGGATTTTAGCTGATAAGGTAGAAATCAAAATTCATGTGAAATGGTAATGACTTGAAATAATTTTCTTTTTTTTATTTTTCAATTGCAATTAACATACAATATTATATGTGTCTCAGATGTACAACATAGTGATTACAGATTTATATAACTTATGAAGTAATCACCCCAATAAATCCAGTACCCATCTGACACCATACAAAGGTATTATGATACAATTGACTATATTCCATATGCTATACTTTATATGCCGATGACTGTTTTGTAACTACTAGTTTGTACTTCTTAATCTCTTCCTATTTTCCTCCCCCACCCCTAACACCTCTCCCATCTGGCCACCATAAAAATGTTCTCTGTATCTATGAGTTTGTTTCTGTTTTGTTTGTTCATTTAATTTGCTCTTTAGATTCCACATACAAGTGAAATCATATGATCTTTGTCTTTATTTGCTTTACTCCACTCAGCACAGTACTCTCCAGATCCACCCATGTAGTTGCAAATGGTAAGATTTCATTTTTTTTTTTTATGGCTGAGTAATATTCCATTGTGTGTATGTACCACCTCTTCCGTATCCATTCATCAAACATTGTTGGATACTCCATTTGCCTCCATATCTTGGCTATTGTAAATAATGCTGTAATGAACATATGGATGTACATGTCTCCTCAACATAGCATTTTGGGTTTCTTTGGATAAATACCTAGAAGTGGAATTGCTGTGTTTTTCTTTGTTTTAAAGTCTTTTTTGTCTAAGTATTGCTACCCCAGATTTTCTTTGTTTCCATTTTCATAAAATATCAGTTTCATCCCTTTACTTTCAGTCTGTGTGTATCTTTGGCTCTGAAGTGAGTCTCTTGTAGGCAACATATATGTGAGGGTTTTGTTCTCTTAACCACTCAGCAACCTGTTCTTTTTTTAATTTAGAAAACATGATATATAGATACAATACCTGAGTCATTTACATTTAGAACACCAGAGAAAGATTCTTCATTAAACGTGTTTAAAAGCAGATGAGGAGGTCTCGAAAAGATGGCGGCATGAGAGGAGAACGCCGATCACTGCCTGGGAAGGGCCTTGTGAACAGAGGGGAACCCACAGGGGAAACCCTGAGAAGCAACCTCAACTAAGAGAACCACACAACGCAGAACAACACACAAAGGTTAGAGAAAAAAGGGGAGAGCGGGAGAGGGAAAGGGAAGCAGCGGTTCGGGGACAGAGACTCGGAGCGCGGCCCGGGGCTGGCAAAAACAAAGGGGGATTGGGGGACGACGGTCACAGTGGAGCTGGATCGAGGGCGGGCTGGAAGCCGAGACCTAGGGAGCGTGGAAGCCCCACAAGACTGT
>PVKE010044346.1:0-13045 GCA_004027555.1 Craseonycteris thonglongyai | reverse complement strand
AAAAAAAAAAAAAAAAAAAAAAAAAAAAAAAAAAAAAAAAAAAAAAAAAAAAAGAAAAGAATATAAGGCAAGAATCTTAATCTGATAAACTGTAATTTACCTTAAGCCAACAGGCAGTATCATATTAATGGCAAACAAGAACTCTATGCTTAAGAACACTAATACCCCACATAAAAGATTTTAACAATTTACAGAGAAAACACAAGTAGATTAGGAGTCATTAAATGAGACAAGTATGTGAAAATAAATATCAACTTTGCTAGTAATTGAGAGTGTAATTTTTTAAATGAGATACTCTTTATATTTATCAAAATAGCAAACATTTCAAATATAATAAATCAATCTTTTTTAAATGTACTAGAATAATAACTTATAGAAGGGTAATGTCTCTAACTTCTCTGGATCAAAATTTATCAATAAATATAAAGGCTCTTAAATATTTCATGCCTTTCTTCAAATAATATATATATATATATATTTCCATATGTATATGGAAATAATTAGAAGTTAGGACAATTTATATAGAAAGATATCCTTTGAAATATTACATCTAACTTTGAAAAAATTGGAACCAGTCTAACTACTGAACAATAAAGGAATATTTAAATGAATTTTAGCTCATCCTTATGACAGAATATGAAGCTAACTTCTAAAATGTTGTTTGAATATTCAACTAACTTAAAAATGATCTATATCAACAAATAGCTATCCAAAACTAAATGAAAAAAACAATTTATATTTATATATTACATGATCCCAGTCATGTATCTATGTACTAAGAGAAAAGCAATTGAAATTAAATATATCACAATGTGTGTGAAAAGTATATGGTTGATTTTGGTTTACATCTTCACACATCTCTGCATTTTCCAGTCTCTATAGGGAACTTGCATAACTTTTATAGTCCTAAAAAATGTTAGAAAACAAGAGGGTCTCAACTAACAGTATCCTGTGGGTAGAAATTTTGAAACTATCTCAATTCTTGTCAGCAAGTTCCAGTATTAGTGATGTATTTTCATCCCTACTTCTATTCAACTTTCACAAAGGACACTGCTCCCATCACATTGTTGATGTTCATTAGAGTAAACGAATGCCAGTGACCATGAGTGTGGTCCCCACAGCCAGCACGCCTGTCCCACTGTTCTGGGGTCTGGCTCTCTTGCTGTATGTATCACAGACTGTCAATCCTGCCAAAAGCAGCAGGGAATGAGGAGTTGGAAGCCAGGTAAACAATTTCCAAGGTTCATGCTCAAAGTGTAAGCAATGCATTCTTCGGTGTAATGATGACACTGCCACATACATTCTAGCAGCAACAACGTCCTCCCAATTAAGCTCAACAATTATTTATCCTCATGATGGGGGAACCATTAGAATGCATTACCTCAGATCCTAAACACTGACTACGCTAGGGCAACGGGTCAATGAAATGATTCTTTTGTATTTTAAGTTTTCTTCATTTTTCCCCGTTTTCTTTCATTGAGTATATATTACCTTAAAACGTGTCATATTCTCTGCTGTTGCAGAAATTAAAACCTGGCAAGGAGGACAGAGTTTTACAGCTAGTGACGTGGCGGTATAGAGTGCCGCATTCACAGGGTGAAGTTCTCGGGAACCCCCAGGGCTAGGAGAAGATGAATTCTCTCCAAAGAGGAGGAAAAGCTATGAGGTTGAGTGAGCCTAACAGGGAAACAGCTAATGAAGAATGAGCAATGTTTTTTTTCCGATCAAGAGCATTCCAAGAAGAGAGAGAGGTCAGCGTGATAGCACTCAGACATGGAAGTACAGAATGTGTGAGGGAATGGACAGTTAATCTGAGGTGACAGCCCTTATTTAATGTGGGCACACCAACCATCACCCTCTTCCAGCCCAATGTTTAATCCTGATTAAGACTTAATTCTTTAATATGCATCTGGGTTAAAATTGATGTCTTACTTTACTATGTTTCACATTAAATAAGGCTATCTGCTTTATCTGTGTCTCATTGTGAAGATTATTTTTAAATTGAAACTGATTTCAGAATTGAACAGATGTAAGTGTTCAGTCAATTCATTTGATTTGAATTTTAGCCATTTCTGTTGAGAAGTTATAATGGTTCCTCACAGCTCATTATTTCTTAGCAATTTGATTAAAGGTTCTATAACTTAGCTAATTCGGGTGTAGAAGAATATTCAGAAAAATACATTTAAGTGGTTTTATGACATGTGTGAGGATGAGTACTATAATATAAGTATACAGTAATAGTTTCTAGCAGAAATCATTTCAGATCATTTAACCAGAGACTCCCAGGAACAACATAAAGCCAGTGAGGGGAAATCATTTGATAGTGACAAAAGACTGCTCAGACAAGGAACAGAAAACTGAGCCCTAATTCCATTTCCTCCATTACTAGCCACGAGCCTACAGCAAATGATGAACTCTGAACCTCAGTTTCTCCATCTGTAAAATAGACATAATAAAACTATATATTTCCTACTTCACAGGATTGTTAAAATCACATCAGGATATGCATGTCATATGTTATGCAATAGTTCCTGACCTAGAAATGATCTCATTAGTCCTCTAAACTTCGCTCCAAGAAGCTCCACTCAGGGGCCCCTAACGAGATGGAGGAATGGTGGAAGTAGGATGAAGAATATTGTTGCCAAATGGAGAGGGTGCCCTCCTCACGTCTCCCTCCCTCAGAGGAGTCCTAGATTATCGGCTTTCCACATTGGGCTCCAGAAAAGTTTCCATCTGAAGAAAATGTCTGATGGTAATTGAAAACTGAATTGGTTTATTCCAGCTGCCTCATATGACGAGAAAAAAGTAAACCCAGCTAAGTGCAGTAACTTCCCCAGCTGTAAGTAACTATAAAGCACCTAAGCAGTTCATTAAGTCCAAGTTTCTGAACCTGCTGCCTTTTCTGCTACAGCACATGGAAGAGTTAAGTAATAATAAGTACCAGCCTGGAAGTACTGAGATTCGGGGCAAGTTTATATAGGAGATATAACAACCGCTGTACAGGATGAAAATTCTGTTTGTTCAGCCATGAAAAACTGTAGTTTATTCACTAATCTGTATTTATTCAGTAAATAGTGTCAGATATATGCCCAGACATTATTCTAAGCACTAGTTTCAACAGTGCATAAAATTCAGTTTCAAACAAATAGTTATAACATCCAAGCTTAACAGTGGAATAAAACATTCTATTTTTTGCTGGAATTGATTAATAATAGGCAGAGTATATTATATATTTAATTACTGCCCGTCCAAAAGCACCTTTGTAATTTCGGTAGTGACATATACACTAATTTACTTATTGCGGGCCCACCCACACCAAATTTCCTCTTGTTCCTTCTATCAAAGCTAACACTCCTGCAGTACATTCCACCTACTCTCCGCCAAGGAATGGGATCCTGCAGGCACCTCCTCCCTCCTCTGTATATTTACTTTCTCCCTTTTTGGAGGTCATTTCTGCATCATAAAAACATGCTATAGTGCAGGGGTGTACAGTCTTTTCACTCCTCTGGGCCACACTGGAAGAAGAATTTCTTGGGCTACACATAATATATTAACAATAGCTGATGAGCTTAAAAAAAAATCCCGGGAAAGCGGGGATGACTCAGCGGGTTGAGCGCTCGCTTTGAGGCCCCGAGGACCGAGGATCAAATCCCGGCTCCAGCCCAGGCGGACCCACATGCTGAACTGCGGAGTTCCCACAGTTCAGTTCACTCCCTGCCTCTGTCTCAGTATCTCTCTCTCTTTCTGTCAAAAATAAAATAAAAATACTTAAAAAAAAATTTTTTCTAAAAAAAAAAATCCCCAAAAACTCTCATAATGTTTTAAGAAAGTTTACAAATTTATGTTGGGTTGCATTCAAAACCATCCTGGGTCACACACAGCCCACAGGCCATGGGTTAGTTAGACAAGCTTGCTCTAGTAGTGTCTCCCATATTGAAAACAAAGCAAAAACCTTCTTTGCTCCCAAGACCAACTGCCACCCCTTTTCCTTTCTTTATTTCAAAGTAAGTATTTTTGGAAAGACGTGTCTACAGCTACTGTGGCCTTCCCACCTTCCACCCTTACCCCACGCGCATCTATGATAAAAGGCAAGCTCTAGAATGTGAAAGACAGGACTCTGCCCATTTGTTGCTGGATCCCCAACACTTGGGACAGTGCCTCCCATATGTCTAACTCAGGATTTGCTGTATGAGTAAGTCACAGAACATATAATGATTTAGTGAATCCCATACATACAGTTGGCCAATTTCTCATATATTTCTGAAGATGTGTCACAATATAGGCTAAATTTTATTTAATCCCAAATTAAATTATTTCAACTACTGTACTATTTGAAAAAAAATTGTAATGGCTCATAATGCTAGAGTAAAGTTAATCTATAATATAATTTAATCACTACCAAAATCAGAATAAGATTTTCTTTTATTACTTGGCAAAATAATTCCAACATATATTTTGAAGAATATTTGAAAATAACTACAAAAATTTGGCAAAGAAGTATAATGTAGGCAAAATTGTACTACTAGATGTAAAAATCGTGTTGCAAAATAATAATTAAAACAGCATGAATTTGGCATAGGATGAATCTGAACAGAATAACAGAGTTCAGAATTGAGCTGAAATATATTTGAAAATTTTATAAATAAGAAAAGCATTTAAGTCAGGGAGGGATGCAGTGGTAATTCCATAAAAGGTCTTGGCACAACTGCCTGGGTATTTGCTAAATAATTAACACCTCCTTACTCCTCATACCAAACTCCAGATAAATTCATAAAACTACTGGAGAAAAAATATAGTGTTGAAGTGAGAAGGGCCTTTTAAGTCTATCAGCCAACGAGAGCCATAAAGAAAAACAGTGACTAATGACTGGCTCAACCACTTAAACGTGAAAAAAATATAGATGGTAAAAACAAATCTAAATCAACTAGAACTAACCCTGTCAATGAGATTAAAAGGCAAACAAAAGACTGGCAAACATTTCTGCATCATACATATGTAATGCTAAAGGGTTACAAAAGAGTAATGGTAAATCAACAGGAGCAAGAACATCCAACACATCAATGGGCAAGGGAATTAAGAGTCTAATTCACAAAAGTACAGATGTAAATGGTCAGTGAAAATGTGAAAAGATAGCCAGTCTCATTAGTAATCAAAAGAACACAACTTAAAATGTTAAATTTCCTTTATCTATTATCTTGGGCAACTACAATTAAAAGTATTGGCAATGCATGGGGTTGGCAAAGGATGGGGAATAGAATTCTCATGCATTATTATGAAAGAGTAAACTCATATAAAGTTCCTGGGAGTTACTTTGGCATGAAATGTAAAAGATCCACTAAGGGAAAAACTAGACAATTAATACAAAAAGGGTGTTCTTTGCAGTCATTTATAATTGAAAAAAAAAAACCCATCAATAGGAGATTATTGAATATGTCATAATTGATCTGTACAAGGAACTACTATAGAGAACTCAGTATGTAGACCTACATTTTTGAAATACAGAAAGATATCCACTATATGTCCATTGGAAAAAGCAGATTACAAAATGACTCTCCCTCCTACATTTGTTGAATCAGTCCCATCTTTCATCTCCATTATTACTCTGGCACAAGCCAGCATCCTCTCTTTCTTGGCCCCTACCTTCCTCTTGGCCCTTCTCCCAGTGGGATTTCCACCTGCAGCCATGGGGGTAGTATTAGAATGCTAATATCCGATCATGTTACTCCTCACTGAAAAAGTTTACTACTCATTGTGGCTTCTGGCCCCTGCTACTCCTCCCGCTCTGTCCTCTTTACTCTAGGTGCCCCAACCACAGTGGCCTTTCAGTTCTGTTTCCCCTGACCACTCCCACCTCAGTCCCTTGAACTTATTTTCTGTCTAGAAACTACTTGCGCAGCCTGCCCTTCCTTCTGCACATTATGTCCACTGATGCCTCTGTGCCTTTCAGCACTCGGCACAGACACCCTTCCCTGGGTCAGCATCCCCTCTCTGTATTCTCATGGCTCTTCCTTTTTCCTTGGTCCCCCATCAGTGTGCAATTCTATATTTGTGGATTATATCATTACGATCCATCTCCCTCCTCAGGCTAACAACAATGACCATGACCATCTTCTTCATCACTGTATGACACTGATACCTATTAAACAGGTACAGACTCAACACAATTTAGAGACTGATATGTGTCAGACACTGAACTATATTATGAGTGCAGGAAGGAAGGGAGGGTGAAAGGAAATATGGATTTAGTACTCTGCTACTTGAAAATCAATAAAAAGATCAAGAGCTAAAATATTAATGTCTTCTAGGTTGTTAAATTTAAAAATGTGTACATCCACCACAGATTTTGAACCATGAATGTAGTAAACAGACACTTTATCAAAGATGATACACAGATGGTAAATAGCATATAAAAAGCCGCATATCACACGTCATTAGGGAAATACCAATTAAAACAAGTTACCACTGCACAACTATTAGAATGGCCCAAATCCAAAACACTGACACCGCCAAAAGCCGACAAGGATGTGGATCAACAGGAACTGTCATTCATTACCTGTGAAAAGGCCAAATGGTGCAGCTACATTAGACGACAGTTTTGTGCAAGCTTGCCTAACCCACAGCCCAGAACGGCTTTGAATGCGGCCCAATACAAATGTGTAAGCTATCTTAAAACATTATAGGATTTTTTTTGTGATTTTTTTTTTTTTTTTTAGCTCATCAGCTATCATTAGTATGAGTGTATTTGATGTGTGGCCCAAGACAATTTTTCTCCCAGTGTGGCCCAGGGAAGCCAAAAGATTGGACACTTTTGGTTTAATGGTTTCTTACAAATCTAAATTCCTATCATGTGATCTATTAATTGCCTTCCTTGGTATTTACCAAAAGACTTGATAACTTAGGTCCACATAGAAACCCACACACATATGTTTATAACAACTTTTTTCATAACTTGTTAAAACTTGGCAACCACAATGCACTTCAGTAGGTGAATGGGTAAATAAATGTGGTACATCCAGACAATGGAATGTTATTCAGTACTAAAAAGAAATACACTTTCAAGCCATGAAAACATATTGAAGAAACTTAAATGCATATTACTGAGTACAAGAAGCCAATCTGAAAAAGGCTACCTACTGTAGGATTGCAGCTACATAACATTCTAGAGAAGGCAAAACTATGGAGACAGTGATTGTCAAGAGTCAGAGGGGAGGGAGGGATGAACAGGCAGAGCACAGAGGAGTTTTAGAACAGTACAGCTGCTCTGTATGATACTATACTAATGGACACATGCCATTATACATTAGTCCATACAATGTACAACACCACCAAGAGTGAACCTTACACTGTGGACTTGGGTAATAATGATGTGTCAGTATACGTTCATCAACTCTTAACAAATGTCCCGCTCTGGTGGGAGATGTTGATGGTAGGGGAGGCTGTGCAAGTATGTGGACAGGGAAGACATGAGAAATATCTGAACTTTCTGCTCCGTTTTGCTGTGAACCTAAAACTACTCTTAAAAAGTCCCTTTAAAGAAATTAATAAAGTATTTTTTGTGTTTATCCTTTCCAAATCAAAGCATCAGTGATGCACTGTCTGTTTAGTGTCCCTCATTGCCACAAACAAGATGGAAGATTCATTTCCAGTGGCTGCATCACTGTCTGGGTCAAGTTTACAGGACCTCAGGAATGCTGATGCCAAGACTCAGACCCACTTCTGATCCCGAGCCCTGAGGGCCGACATGTTGTCAACAACAAAGCCAGAGATTCTACACTGAACAGATGATTCATGATTTTTACTTCTCACTCCCTCTTTCCATGGCCCTAAAATAGTTCCATTTTCTTGGAGAAATTTCACTATAAACCCAAAAAGGAAAGATTAATTTCCTCTTCATCCTCCCTCCCTTTTCCTAGGCTTTCCACACCCTACATCAAAAAGCCTACCAAACCCACTTGTAACAACCACCTATGAAACCCAGAATAGACATTTACTCCCCACGGTTATCAAGTTTTGTTCCATGGACCCCAGCTCAACACTGCATTTAAAAATCTGAAACAGCATTAGCAATAATCATTTTTTTTAAGATTTATTTTATTGATTTTTGACAGAGAGAAACAGAGACAGAGAGAGACACAGAGAAGGGGGAGGGCCCAGAGCAGTCTCCATAGTTGACATTAGTTTCCCATATAGTTTCACTCCACAGGTGGGCATAGGGCTGCACAGGGCAGGAACTGAGCCGGGAGCCTCCCGCATAGGCCCCGGCAAGAACTGAACTGGGGGCACACCCCAGTTCAGCATGTGGGTCCCCATGGGCCAGGGCCGGGATTCGATCCTCGGTCCTTGGGGCTTCAAAGCCAGTGCTTTACCCGCTGAGCCATCCCAGCTTTCCCTGCAATAATCATTCTTAATCTGTCAGTGAAGTAAAGGATTCAGTCTTATGCATATAGCCCAGCCCATTTCTCACCTGGGAACATGAAAGATACTAAGGGAGAAGAAGACAAGTGGTTCAAGGTGTCTAATAATTTTACTTTAAGGAATTTGAGAAATGCTATGCATATTAGTATCAAATACCTATTATTTAAATTGTGAATAATTATAGGCAGATTAGCACCTGAGGAAGTTGGTGGTTGAAGGTTTACAGTCAATATTTAGTCAACAGCTCATTTTGTTCTTGATGTAAATGTCTATGACCCCTTTTAAATATCATTTTCTACTAAGTTCAAAGCTCATGTAATCTTTTTCCTGACCAGTTACATAAAAGTAATTTTATATTGCAAAGACATTTGGCATAATAGAAAGCAGGTCTGTAGGTGTATTTATATACATAGTGTAATTGAAAGAGTAGACTTACAGTTGGTAGACCTTCAGCAGATCATTGACCTTTCTGGAATTGAGTTTCCTTACCTGTTTAATTAAAAAAAAAAAATTAGATCCCACTCTTCTTCTCAAATAATCTTTGAATTTATATCACAGTTACTTGTATCTCACTTATAGCATTTATTAGATCCTGCTTGCATTTTCGTTGCCTGAGTTTTTCATACTGTGCCCACTGCCTCTATCTCCTCTGGCTCTAGGTCTGCCCAGTCAGTGATTGTGCTCCATTCATCTGTATATTCTCTGCTGTGCCCAGTAAAGTGTCTTGGATGCTCAGGTGCCCAGGACAGATATTAAATGAAAAGGGAATGGCCAGGAGTGAGCAGTACTCCAGACATCCACTGCTATGGCTTGAATCGTGTGCCTCTGATATTCATATATTGAAATTCTAAGTCCTAGTACCTCAGGACATGAACCTACTTAGAAATAGCGTTGTTGTAGATATAATTAGTTAAGATGAGGTCATGCTGGAATAGGGTGGGCTCTAATCCAGTATCAGTGGGATCCTTATAAAAAGGGGAAATTTGTACACAGACACACAGAGAGAACACTACGTAAAACCGAAGGCAGATACCAGGATGATATTTCTACACACCAAGAAACTCCAAAGATTGCCAGCAAGCCACCAGAAGCCAGGGGAGAGGCATGAAACAGACTCTCCCTCAAAGCCCTCAGAAGGCACCAACTTTGCCAACAGCTTGAGCCTTAATTTCTAGCCTCCAGAACTACGTGAAAATACATATCTGTTGGTTAAGCAGTCAGTTTATGGTTCCTTGTTAGAGCAGCCCTCCTAAATGAGTACACTCACTGGCAGTTAGTAAAACGAACCCCAGGGCCTCCACAGGTGTTTACTCCATTTGCTTCCAGAGGCCCAAGATCTCTCAGCCATTATCCCCAATATCTTCATCTTCCCATGGTCTGTGCATCTGACCACCCCCCTCACCCTGCCTGTCTGTGGACCTTCTCACTGGGCCTGGCAGGATCCAATATGGCTGCCCTTTCTTAGCATGCTCCTCCCCCTTCCTTGCCTTAATGGAAGCCTCTGCTCTCCCAGGAGGACAATGCTGTCTGGAACCTGCAACTCTCTTAAATGGAGGCTGTTTGGTCATTCTTACCCCTCAGGCCTCAAGGCTAGGAGTTGGAGTTGTCTAAGACTACTTCTTTCTCCTGCAAACTCTCCTGCTCCCTGCCATGGCCACACCACCCACCAACAGCAGAATAAGGTGGTTTAGAACACATGCTGGGGCCAGACTGCCTGGGTCTGAGAACCAGCTCTGGTGCTCACTAGCAATGGCACTGGGCAAGTTGATCAATCTCTGGAGCCCCGTTTTCCTCCTGTATAATACAGGGGTAATGATAATATGTAAAGTTCTAAGACCAGTGCCAGGTACTTCACAAGCACTGAATAAATATTAGCTATTGTTATACCAGTTTTTAGGTCTGAGTTGTCATCTTCACCTCCACCTCAGTGACTGTCTTCTTTCTTGGTGCCTTCTACATCCCTGTTGGTGACCCACTTCCAACTCTGGACTTGTAGTTCTTGGATTTCATTACTTCTGAGCACCTTCTCCTTTATATCATCTGGACAACTCATGTCCCCCCATAATATCCTGCCTCATTAATTCTAAAATCTGAACCACCCTATTATAACCTCTAATCTATTTGGCTTACTTGTTCATGTGCTTTCACCATAAAAATCCTACTACCTCCCATGACTTCCCACCACTCATGCCATGCTCAGCATTCACCAGCCCCCTCCTGTCCTCATCTGCCTCCAGCATTCTTCCTCTCCATGCTGGTGCTCAACCAGGTGAACAATGGAAGAGAAGTTTAGAACACCATTTAAACTGCTACAATGAGCTTAATCTTTTGAAATACTTCCCTCCCTTCTGTAAATTCCCATATAATAGCAAGGTTGTTCCTCTTAAATCCATGAATAGGCTTAACTGCTGTTCCTCACATAACTAGATGTGTGAGCAGCTGTCTCTGGCTGCTGGTTCCCAGTCCAAGCCCTAGTCATAGCCATTAATCCTGACAATGGACGTCTACGTCAAGAGGCAAATGGGCATGCTCCAAGCCTATCTTCCACCCTCAGGTTCTTTCCTGAATTCCTGCCCCCCACCCCCACCCCGCCCCATCCTAACAAAGCACCCTTTATGTCTTCATTGCAAGATGTGGGATTTATTTATGGATTTTCTATGACAAAATATTCATTCATTTCTTTTTATGAAAGCAAAGCAAAATTTAAAAAAAGAAAACTTTCCCAATACTCTTAGACACCACCCACTTCTGCAACTATGCACCAGCCTTGCAGTGCTATCTGGCTTCCCATTCTCAGAGAGAGAGAGAGAGAGAGAGAGAGAGAACACGGGCAGGTGGAAGGGTATATCACTGGCAAATTAGAAGCAAGTACCACTGAGGAACTACTCAATTCACTTTCCCCTTGATAGCCATTTCGTAGAGACACTAAAGAACAATTTTCTCACTTTAGCTGGCGCAGCTAAAATTGCCTTTCTTTTCCCGAAAGTGTAACTAGAAAAGTCACAATCCAAGTTGGAAGCCAGAGTCATTCATTTTCAGAACTCCCCTTTTCTAGGTACTTTTCTAAAACGTAGTAACTTAATTTTCTATAACAGTAAAACAATTATTTAAAAACCTATAAGGGTAGCTTCACCTACTCTCCTTTTCTTCTAAAGACCATCTTTTCTATCTACCCAGAAGGTTTAAAACATCCTCATGTACTTTTTCAAACTCAGCTTCATCACGGTCCACTGATATTTCCAAAATCCAGAACGACTTCAGCGAGTGGACTCACTTCTGTTCACAGTTCTCCCAGGGGATGCCTCCAAATGATTTGGCAATAATCTCAGGGTTTGTAATGAACCCACAGTGTGAATACTTGTTGCAGGTGAATTTTTACCAAACCGGGAAGATGCCTTCATGTGAAGCAAATAGGAGCTTCACTCCACAAACTCAAATGTGTGCAAGACTACGGTAACTTTATTTTTCCATTATTCCACTTCCATTGTGAGTCTGCATTCTATGGGGGTAGTAGACAGGTAATCCCCAGCAATCAGCAACTTCACGTTGCCTGGGGCTGGCCTAACTCTCTGGGGAGAGGGGAAAGCTCTCATAGTAGCAAGATATTGCTGAAGTCATTCACCATTTGTTCACATGAAGTCTCCCCTTGATAACCCTATGACTTTCTGCATGATCCCTTCAGGCCTGGTGTTCTCTCCACTATCTGTGTTCCTAAGGACTCAGGAACTATTCTGGCTTTGGGGCCAGGTTGGGGCACTAGTCTCTGTGAAGCTTCATCCATGACCCGATTTGCCACGCTCTAACAAACTGCTAGTTAGTGCCTCTGGTAAGGGACAACACTGTTGCTTCTATGGCCACCTACCCAGGACACAGGAACAGATCACTCCTGATCTCAGCATCTTTGAGTTTCCTGGTGATAGGTCACTCCTCTAAGACTGCCTCTAAGCCCCACCTACAAATCTGCCTTCCCACATCCCCTCCATGTACTTACTACTTTCCCATCCCCATCCAAACTCCCCATATTCCAAGAAATCTTTTTCTTATCTGAGAGAATAGTTTTCTCTGTCTCGTGACATTTCTTCCAGTTATTTTGTCTGGAGCCCTGTTCTAGCTCACTGCCTTCCTGAGTCAAGAAGCGCACAGCTGCCTATTCTAGTTCCCTTGCCCCTGTTGATGTCCTTGAGTCCTTGACCTTCCCTTGGCCTAGATACTCCCTCAGCCCACTACTTGGCTGGCTCCTTCTCACCATTCTAGCCTCAGTAGAAACGTCACCTCCTCAGAGAAGTCCTCCCTGATAATGCTATGTAGCCATACATTATCTTCCATCTCTGTTTCCTTCATAGCCCTATCACAACCCATTTCTTTTTTCTCCTTTGTTTACCTGTGTGTTGTCTGAATCCCCTATGGAGAGTAAATTCTAGAATAGCAGACTATACCTGTCTTGGGGTTAAAAACATGGACTTGGATGGGGAGGCCAGGATGGCTCAGTGGGTTGAGCGCTCACTTTGCAGCACTGGGGACTGGGGATCGAGTCCCGGCCCCGGTCCGTGCGGACCCATGTGCTGAGCTGGGAGCTCCCCAGTTCAGTTCTCTCTTTGTCTCTGTATCTGTATCTCTCTCTCTCTCCCTC
>PVKE010044345.1:0-13041 GCA_004027555.1 Craseonycteris thonglongyai | reverse complement strand
TCCCCAAACTGCTCCTTCTCCCTCCCTCTCCCGCTCTCCCCTTTTTCCTCTAACCTTTGTGTGTTGTTCTGCGTTGTGTGGTTCTCTCAGTTGAGGGTGCTTCTCAGGGTTTCCCCTGTGGGTTCCTTTTTGTTCGTAAGTCCCTTCCCAGGTAGGTGTCTGGGTTCTCCTCTCATGCCGCCATCTTGCTCCTCCAAGAGTCAACTTTTAATTGACAGTTTGCTATCTTCAAGTATCCATTCTCTCTCTCCAGCATATCAATTGCCTCTAGCAAATATCCACTTTCATTGTTGTCCTTCTATATCGTCTTTAGGTGGTTTGTTTTAGATTTATTTTATTGATTTTGACAGAGACAGACAGAGACAGAGAGAAGGGTGAGTGCCCATAGCAGTCTCTAGAGTTGTACATCATCAGTTTTCAACATAGTTTCATTCCACACAGTGGGGGGGGGGGGGGGGGGGGCACACAGGGCCGGAACCAGACCAGGGGCCTCCTGCATGGGAAGCTTGCCCCAGCAAGAACCAAACTGGGGGCTACACCTCAGTTCAGCATATGGGGCCACACAGGCTGGGGCAGAGACTTTATTCTCAGAGCTGGGGCTGCAAGGTGAGCGCTTAGCCCACTGAGCCATCCCAGCATCCTGCTCTATAGTCTTTCCTCTGTATTTACATGTCTGATATATTGCTCCCACTAACCCCCTTCCACTGATAATATCATCCCAACTTACCACCCATGATAGTTTCAACAATTTCACTGCAACCCTATGCCAAGGTCTATGTGTAGTCCACAAATAGCCCCACCTACTAATTTAGAGTGAGACCAGCTCCCCACTGTTATCAGAGTCTGCTTTCTCAGAGCACGCCTGCTACCAGTTGTTGCAGTTGGATTCCTCAGTAAGCCAACACTGACATGGAGACTAGTGTGTAAGAAATGTACTGAGCTGTACTCTTGGGATCAGCAACAGTGGTGAAAGGACAGAAAGCAGGATTTGGCAGAAGAAGTGGGGCAGCTGCGCACTCACATCTAGGCCTCCACCATTCTTGTAGGAAATGCTGGGGCTGAGGTGACCCTTCAAAAAAGTTATAATGGTGGTGAGTGGGCAGGGTACTTATACTCCACATCAACTTCCCTCTGCAAGGTTTTGGGAACTCACTCAAGTTCGATTTCTTCAGCAAAGAGCAATTCCTAGGGAAATCTGGCCACAGAAGGTGGCTGGCATTTGGCAGTATGCCCTGTGGTTGGGGGAAAAGTCTTTCGGCCTTGAAGGGGAGTCTATAGACTATCGTAGCACTTACAAGTCAGCACCAAAGTACAGACAAAGGGCAAAGTAACTATAGGATCAAGATCTGATGTTTCTACTTCTCACTTCAGGTGGTTTTGGAAAAAAACATTAAATAATTAAATTAATACCTACATATTTCTCCTGTAGTTTCCATTGTTTTTCTCCATCATTCTATTGTCTTCAGTATGCCCTAATACTAGATTCATATTACTAAAACACTAATACATTTAAGTTACCCTCATCCACCTTGAGGGCCTCCTTTTCACCTAAAGAACAGTAAAATCCAAACTTTAAAACCTTCTCCAACCTAATTCTCACTAACCTTCCTACTCCATACACAAAACATCTACTTACACGACAATGATCTATATATTGTCCCTCCCACACACACAGCCCGTAGTACCCAATTTGAATTGCCCCTTTCATGTTTTGCTTATAGCATTCTACCCTTTTGAAAAGCCCTTCCTTCTCCTATTCATCCTTCAAGATGACCTAGATCAAAATTCACGTGGCAATTTAAGGACGTGTGGTGACCTCTCTCTCCTCTGGATGTTATCAATTGCTGCATAGAGCAACCTATTAGAAATCCTTTACATATAACCTCTCATCAGCTCTCATATCATTGTTCTGCTTTGTAATTTACTTTTTCACAAAATTAAGTCTTTTCTCCCTGTCTTGAGTGTAAATAGTTTTAGAGCAAGTAGTATGTTGATGTTGTATGCCTATTATCAATAAAACCTAAATGAAATAAATGTAGAAAAGCACTGCCACAAGGCCAAAATCTATGCAACTTTCTCTCTCTTTTTTGCTTTTAAGATTTATTTTTATTGGTTTTGACAGAGAGACAGACAGAGAGAGAGAGGAAGACAGAGAGAAAAGGGGGAGGGCCCAGAGCAGTGTCCATAGTTGCACGTCATTATTTTCCTACATAGTTTCCTTCCACAGGTGGGAGCAAAATTGTGCAGGGCAGTAACCAGCTGGAGGCCTCCCACAAAGGAGGCTCACCCCAGCGAGAACCAAACTGGGGGTGCACCCCAGCTCAGCATATGGGTCTACATGGCCGGGACCTGGACATAATCCTCAGACCCCGAGGACAAAAGACAAGTGCTCAGCCCACTGAGCCATCCCAGCATCCCTTGTGCTACTTTCTCAATGAGAAAAAAAGCCCTCCCAACTTTAGTGTCCCTTAAATTTAAGATTTGTGCTGTCCTCGAAATTGTAGCACTTAACAAGACTCCAAATTATACTCCTTCCCCAATAGGCCTATTTGTACCAACAGGGGTGTTGGAGCATTCGGTGCATAATAAAGGAAAATCTTTCTTACATTCTGAAATTCATGCTGGCCCCTCTTTGTGTAAAAGAGAAAGTAAAAACTAACATGGCATACATACAATAGCTATGAAAAATTTTTGTAGCACATCTCAAATTATAGGCAACAGGTAAGACATGCCAAGTGGTAAGTAATCATTTAAGCACTCCAGGCAACATGCTAATGGATTTTATGATTATAGTTATTATTCATGTTGAGCAACAAAGGCCCTCAAGATAAGTAATTCCTATGGAATAGTTTTTGCCATGCTTGAGTGCCAATAAAGTTGTGACTTTCAACATATATTTTTAAAACTACTTTTCTCTAAATTTTCCAAGGATTAGACCAATTGGGTTGCTTGAAATCCATATTTCACCATTGAATAGTATTCTTTGAGTGGTGTTACAACTTCAGATCATGTCATCCTAGAGAAGAATATCAGAGAACCAGACTCTAGAGCAATCTTACTGGGGATGATGTTTGCCTCTGGAGGACATTTGGCAACGTCTGGTGAAAGTTTAGTTGTCACAGTTCAGTGGGGCAGATGCCACTAACATCTAGTGAGGAGGGGCTAAGAAGCTGCTAAATATCCTCCACAGAACAGCCCCCATGGCAAAAAGGTTAGTCTGCCTAAATACCATAATACAAAGATTAGAGAAACCCTGATCTAGACCAAGGTGCTTTTTTTCAGTAATTTTAGTCATATACAAAACAAAAGAAACTGCATTCTTCCTCTGAGAATGAGATTTCACTCACTGTAGCTTCAGTTTAAAATTTATTATATATACATGAAGGCACTATAGATTTATAAGGTAATGATAACAAAAATCTCACCAAAAATTTTGTCTAGAAATGTTTTATTGTAGGCAAGGCAAATCATGCCATATGAAATAAAAATCACAGTGATTTTGCTTTAGTGTCTTTTCCTCTAAGGATTATAGTAATTCCACAATACCTTTTGTTATCATATTTGAAGCTACATAGCATATTCTGAAGTGTTTTACCTTCCCAGGGCTGAATATTGTGCAAGATATTGATTGTTATTATTACCATTTGGGTCCTTTAAATGTATTCCAACTAAATGGTTTCTAGAACCTGCTTCACTACAATTCTTCCTGTAGTTACAGCCTTTTCATCTCTCCTTGCGTCTTCTATTCAACAAGTGCTCTTAGCTTGACTTTGTGCTTTCAGTATGTTTCAAGTACACAAATGTAGACTAAACATCTGCTCCATTCTATAACCAAAGTATTCTCTGATGAAGTGACAGCTCATAAATTGACTACCATTCCTTAGGTTCCTAACAACTGTTCACTAGGGCCCTTTCAATAAGAAGAGTTACATATTGTCCTCATATGAAGTGATATTTCTCCTGAGAGCTGAACTAAAACGGTAAGTATAGTCATCTGTTTCCATTATGTTTCATTAGTAGCAAATTCCCTTAATGTTTATATCAGTAAGATTTTTTTAAAGGCAAACAAAAGGAGAAACATACTAAAAAAATGTGTATAATGTGACTTGCCATACATACAATGCCCAGTATTATTAATAATCAATTCATTAATTAATGACAGTAGGTAATAAAACATTTCATGCTGTGGGGAAATCACTTTATTTATATACAAGAAATTTTACAGTATAGAAAACGAAATTTGTTCCTGCATTTCTTCTATAGTAAAAATAATAATAGAATAATAGTTAAACCAACAGCATGTTAATTTGTACACAAGTTGGTCATGCACTCTTATTTCATGCTGAATTTATTCATGAACTATCTGTGCCTGCTATGTATATTATGTGAAACTGATAAGAAAAATGTGACCATGAAGGAGCTATGAAGCAATTTTATTTCAATGAAAAAATAACCAAACAAAAAAGAAAAAGAGCTGATTTTCCTCCCAAATCAAGATAACCCCAGCTCTGGTTGTACGATTTGATGAATTCCTCTATGTTGATGACAACTAAAATGGAGACTGAAATATCTTAGTACACCAGCACCTGAACTTGGTCAAAGATGTGCCCATGAATATTGATAAGATTTGTTTTTACTGTTGCTTGCTTTTGCTAAAATGGTTCAAATTGCTAAAGGAACTTCCACAAAATGAGACTTTGAAATTCCTAATGGCAGGATGTCCTAGGATCCCAATTATACTGTAGGTTTCAGATTGTCATGCAAAATACCAGAGAATGTCACCAATAATGAAAGAATTGTTTTTAAGTCAACAGATAAATTTATAATCCTTAATTCATTATAACTAGATAAATTACCTTAATGGATGCACAAGATCTCTGGTTTTCAATTCCTTTATTGGTTAAATTCTACACCATTAAACAAATAATTATTGAGTTTCTCCTCAGTAGTATACATTAGCAACATTGGAGAAAAATGGATACAGTGTCTTTCCTAGTCTCAAAATATAAGAAAATTGGTTTGTTTTTTATTGAGGTAAGGTAGTTGATCAGAAAATCATTCTAAAAATATCTAAAGAAAAAAACAAGAGTTTAATCAAAGAGAGGAGTGCCCTGATGTCAGAGTGAGGGCCACTTACATAATAGATTATCAAATTACACATAGACACTCCTACTGGTTTATAATGGGGCCGTTCTAAGTATTCCCACCATAAATGCTCTAAAATGCCACCCTTCATGTAAGCCTCCCTTAGGTATATGATATAACAACAAGGAAATGAAAGTGGAAGGAACATGGACCCTAGGACTATAATATGAACTAATCTTCATGGTTAAAGGGGACCAAGGACAAAGCGGGTAAAGAGGAGTAAAGAATGAGCAATTGCTGGCTTCTCTCCTTCACGTTAGTCCACTGCTCCTTTATCTAAAGTTTATGAATTACTCTGATCATTATCTGAATATGAATTGATTGCCATCTACAATATTTCAAAAGCTGACTTGAGACAATTGATAAATGAGAGTCTAAGCAATCTCTTAATTTTACATTCTTCCAGATTCTATATGTTTATCTGGACAGACCACCAGAAAGAAAACATTAAATTATATTGTCTTCATTCTCCATAAGAGTTCCCTCTATGAATTAAAACACAATATACTGTCAACATAGTACATTTTGATGTAAGAAATGCCTTTTATAAGTTTTTTTTCTCTCTAAAAGTAATCATTGATGATTACTTTTACCAATTCCTAAATCTTGAATTCTTTTGAACCTGGGATATTTAACTGTATTCCATCAAATCCATAATTCTCCCAAATTTAATGGGGGAAAAAAATTTTTTTTTCTGGGCTGAACAGGAGACAGATATAGTGCTTTTATCATTTTCCTAAAGAAGTCTATAATCTTTTTAAAGCACTGTGAACCATTCATTCACTGCTTTACTTGGAAGTCCTAGATTTAGAAGAAAGATATAATATTCTAAACACAATTTTTCCCCAAATAATCTTCTTAGTGGTTCAGAGACATAAATTTTACTCTATATTTCTTTCCACAGTGAGAATAATAGTGGTTTTTATTTATGTGTACATGTCTGTGGAGGAGTAAAATATGGTTGAGATGGGAAGAAGTCTCACCACTCAGGGTCAAGTTACCATGTAATTATAAGTGGTGACAGATTTCTTGGATATTTGGCTTGGATTTGTGAACAAAAGGTTGGGTGTGACATAGCTGGACTTCCCATTTGATCTGCTCTGTTTTGGAGGAAGCAGTGCATAATTATATCCAAGTTGATGATTATGAATCAAGCTTCAGACTATATTCAGGCAGGCTGCCATTATTATGTTTGCATGCTCTTTCAGTTTCAGAAAGGTAAGTCAAGGCAGCAGAGATTCTCCTTTAGATCCGGAAGGCCTACACCAGAGGTCACCTCAATTTTTTATACCAACATTCCACTTTACTCCCAGAATCCTTAATTAGGAAGCTGTTTTCTAATGCATGAAGTGTTTCTCACTATTAATAAGCTGACAATCCAGTAGACTCCAGAGAAGTTTTGGATTTGCTAAGATCAGTAGTGGTTTCCAAAGAAATAAAGTACCGGTAGGGCTAGATTTTTACTATATTTTTTATTAACTTGATAATTTGATATCACTGTGGTTATGATTTGGATTCATATCCTATTTCCATTTGCTGTAGTAAGCAAAAACCGAACACAAGTTTATTGTCACAAATTAGGATTGCCATTTCCTTAGCATGCTATATAATTAATTACCATCACAAGGAATGGCTCACAATAAACTACTACAAATCTCAAGTCATTATTTTTAGTAGCAAACCTCCAATATTTTATTAGCTTAAAGATCACAGGACAGATAATTTAATGCTGTAGGTATTCTAAATATTCTTGGTGTATGTCATAGCTTGAATGAAATATACGTGAAAAAAATGTTGGCACATAAAAGACATTGATGATAGATCATGTCACCAGGTTACATTGACAGTTTAGATCACATCTGTATTTATACCCTGTATACAATGACTTTAAAAGTTCTCCTCAAATTATTGCCATAATTTTCAATTTTCCAAGCTTCCTTCCTAATACTAGGATTCCTCAGGGGGCTTACACATGCTCATGAATCATTCACTAATGCTTATTTAACATAATAGAGGAGCAAAGACTCTCACATCTAAGCCAGACCCCACAATCAATGACTGCATGTTGGACTTGCCTGTTATACCCCTTTCACCCAGAATTTGATAGTGAGGCACTACTGTCACTGTGGTTGATGTTGCCCATCCACCTAGGAAGATGGGGAGGCAATTTCATGTGACTCTCAATCAGGGATCTCATAGCAGAATTCCCTGGCATAAAGTGTCATGGCTCTTATTTCAGGCACATACTGCTATAATCACTGTACAGCTTAGATTTATACATTTTTGTCTTAGGGTTGTGCTGCATTCAGTAAACTCAAATGAACACTAAAATGTAGTTTAAAACAAAGAATATTAAGGACATCCAAATAAAGAGTACACATTGTCATTAAAAAAAACAAAAATCCTTTCTACTTCTAGACATTTCCCTTACTCTCTACAGCTATTCCAATATGTCCTTCCTCAAACTCTCATTAAAAATTCTTTATCCAACCATGGAATTACAGTTTGCTTTCCTTCTGTTCACCAAACTTTTTCTCTCTGTACTTTCTTGTGAAAATTAACTCAGCAAGAAGGACTCATTTCTTTATTAGAGGAAGAAAGAGAGGTGACTGCCAATAGGCAGTTTTCAGATTCCTTTTGGTGGCTGCAGAAGAAAGAAAATTTCATTTCTGTACCTTAACCATAGGTGTTTTTCTCAATGTGAACCTCAGCATTAATATGAGTTCATGAAGGCATGAAGTAACTTCAGTATGAGTTCACACAAGATATATATGTCCCTCCAATAACTCCTGTCTTTTTGGTAAGTGCAAGTATAGATTCAACCATCAAACTGAATAAATTCCCACATTGTCCTTTCTTAAGAGTGCACTATTGATTGAAATTATCTCAATTTAAAAGATATATTTTTTAGCCTGTTAATTTATGAGAGAGGAGCATTCATGGTCCAAACTTTTTGATTTTTCTTATGTTAAATTATATATTCAATAATTTAATACATGTGGGAATTGATCCAAAATATTTCTTTCAGGTGCAGCAAAGGCTGAAATGAAAATGGGCTTATTAATTAAAAGATAAAAAGTGCCACTTACTCACAGTTCTATTGCCAAGCATTTGATCCACCAAAATATCTGTATATATCTGCAGAATAAATGGCCATCAGTCTAGAAACCCAGGCATGCTATAAATAAAATATTATTCATTTTATTGTATTATTCAAATTAATTTCTCTTGACATCCCATTCTATGAGAATGATGGACAACAATTTCATTCCATTTGTCATTTCCCTCCATTTCTTCAGGATTAAATCTAATTTCTGAGAAGCTCACAAAATATCAGGGAATAAGAGTATATATTAATACTCTGGCTTTCAATGTTCTCTCTGCAAGCAGAAATCTGTTGGGGTATTCATCTGCATGTCTGATTCGGGGCCCCTTAACTCAGAGGATTTCTACATTACATGACATGCCATACTAAGGACCTAAGAACCACAGTTCTACTCTAGTGCTACTCTAGTGCATGGGCAACTGTGCAAGATCTAACCACCCTTCCACAGCCAGCCCCCTCTCCAACGCCCTGCTGTGTCCCTGGGATTCTGATCATAGTTGAAAATCACCTTCATAGCTAAGTTTTCCAAAACGCTCAATGATCTTGCCAGTCCCGAGGACTCTGGGGGTACTGTGATATTTATCCACCTTCGCTCAGCACAGCATTTTTAAATGAAGCAAAAAAAAGAAAGAAAGGGAGAGGCAGCCATTTTTCCAGCTTTCCAGGATGCTCTCAGTATGATGTATATCTTTGGTATGCAGAGAGCCCTATAAGGCAGTGGTCCCCAAACTTTTTGGCACCAAGGGCCAGTTGGGTTCTTGGGAGGCAATTTTTCTACAGATGGAGTGGGGCAGTGGGGGTGGGGGTGGGGGGATAGCTTGGGGACAATTCCAGTACCTTACATTATTGTACACTTAATTTCTGTTATTATTACATTGTAACATATAATGAAATAATTATACAATCACCACTTCAACTCTACCTCAGATCATAAGGCATTAGATTCTCATAAGGAGTATGCAACACAGAAACCTTTGTATGCGGAGTTCACAACAGCGTTCCAGTCCTATGAGAATCTTTTTTATTTATTTGTTTGTTTGTTTGTTTATTTTTATTTATTTTTGACAGAGAGAGAGAGAGAGAGAGAGAGAGATACAGAGACAGACAGAGAACTGAACTGGGGGAGCTCCCAGTTCAGCATATGGTTCCGCACGGGCCAGGGCCGGGATTCGATCCCCGGTCCCCAGAGCTGCAAAGTGAGCGCTTAACCCACTGAGCCACCCCGGATTCCCCACTATGAGAATCTAATGTCACCTTTCATCTGACAGGAGGCAGAGTTCATGCAGAAATGGGAGCAATGGGGAGTGGATGTAAATACTGGTGAAGCTTCGCTCCTTGGCCCACCACTCACCTCCTGCTGTGTGGGCCCGGTTCCAAACAGGCCATGGACCCATACCCATCCGTGGCCCGGGGGTTGAAAATCTCTGCAAAAGGGACAAGATTCTCAAAATCCTTAGAAATATTTTTTTATAACAAAAACTTATTAAAACAAGAAAATTACTATGAACTCCTTCAAAGAGAGTCAGGATAGAATCCAGAGGAAATCTTGGACCAGCCCCAGTTGCCTGCTCTCACGATAGAAATCTTTATCTGGCATAAATAAAACATATAAGGAAAAATCAACATCTTCTTTATACTGAACTCACAAAGTAAATAAGCCAGGTCTGTGCAAATATGATAGTAAATTTTATTTTAATATTGTGAAGATCTTTGAGAAAGTATTAAAATTTTCTACAGATTTTTAAGAAAAGGTCAAGACAAAAGGTAATGAAGTATAAGAGATATCTCATCCTTTTCTCTTTTTAAATTGCATCTCAAGACAATAAAGAAAACATGAAATAGAAAAAAAACTCCATTTTTGATGAAATGCGGATATACCTATAGCCAAAATCCATACAAGAAGCATTGCTGGGAACATAGAAGATTTGCCCACCATGAGAGAACACAGGGAGTTAAAATGTAAAACAGGTCACACAGTTCTCCGAAGTCATGGCACATGTGGAGGAACACACAGACAGGGACCTCTTACTTAGCACTACAAGAATGAGATACATGAACTGTCTATCGATGCCATCCTAGACATCTTCCTATATCCTTTCTAACAGGACAATGTGGCAGAAGCAACAGCTACATTTGGAAATGTACAGAAAATACCATCTCTACAAATGCACTATAATGAAGAGATGTGTGATCCATCAGGCATTCTGGAGCTTCTAATTTTCCTCAGCTAAATAGCTGAAGGGCTTCACAGAGAACCAAATAGCAGCCACTACATTATGGCTGGTCCATGGAGAAACTGACCATTAAAATATAAACTTTTTTTAATTACATAAAATTTATAGGGGAACCAGGATGGCTCAGTAGGTTAAGCGCTCATTTTGCAACCCTGGGGACTCAGGATCGAATCCTGGTCCCAGCCTGTGTGGACCCATATGCTGAACTGGGGAGTTCCCCCAGTTCAGTTATCACCAACCCAGTTCCTGCCCTGTGCAGCCCCACACCTACCTGTGGAATGAAACTATGTGAAAAAACCAATGATGTGCAACTACAAAGACTGTTCTGGGCCCTCCCCCTTCTCTTTGTCGCTGTATCTCTCTCTCTCTCTCTCTCTCTCTCTCTCTCTCTCTCTCTCTTTCTCTCTCTCTGTCAAAAACAATAAAAATAAATCTATTAAAAAAATTCATACTATATATATAGAGTATATATATACTCTATATATATATGCACATATACATATGTATATACACACACCTACACACACACACACATACACACACACACAAAAGAAACAAAAATGAGAGATGAAAAATAAACAGAAAAAATGGTGACCTTAAGAAAATGACAATATTGAATAGAAACACTTCTAATAACATAAAAACGGTATTGAAAATATTGCACCTAAAAAGCAAGAGATCAAGAGATATAAAATATAATAAAGAATTGAAAAGAGAGCCAAGGGAAATAAAAAAAATGATATGTGGAAGTTATGAAGAAGTGAATAAGAAAATAAAATATAACATCACAGAATTAGGTCTACAGAATTTAATTCCAAAAAAAACTTTCTTAAAATAAAAAATGCAACACACTCAATGGTTTGGTGGTTACCTGGAGAGGGGGAGGCGGGGGGAGGGAGAGTTGTTGGGGGAGGTGGGAGTGGGCACCGAATATAGGGTGATGGAAGAGGAACTGATTCTGGGAGGTGGGCACATAATGCGATGCATGGGTGATGTGATGTGGAGTTGTACATCCGGAATCTATCTAATTGTTACCAACCAATATCACCCCATTAAACTTAACAATAAAAATAAATAAATAAAAATAAAAAATGCACTCAAAATTATAGATTATAAGAAATCATAGATTAAAAGTGTACAGTCCAGGCATCCTCAAACTACGGCCCACGGGCCACACGTGGCCCACCAAAAACATTTATCCAGCCCGCCAGGTGTTTTTGCCACCACTGACTGTCCTGCTTAGCAGCCGACTTGTCCCAGGCTCGCAGTACACATGTGTAGACATGCTGAGGGACAGTGAACTGGCCCTCTGTTTAAAAAGTTTAAGGACACCTGGCTGTACACCATCAGTCAGAAAATACTGATGCAGAATTTTCTACTCCAATATATGTATTAGAGAAGTCATTGGATTTCCACGAAAAGAAAGAATTTTTGAAAATTGAGAAAAACAGGATACTATTTCGCTTCTAAAAATCAGAGTGGCCTCTCCTTTCTCACAGTAGTATTCATTTCTCAGAAAAGAAACAGAACAATGCACACAACAACCTCCCAAGAAAAGTCATTATGCAATAAAAATTTTTTCCGGACAAACTAACATAAGTTTAAAGACCATGGAACACAGAAAATGCGATTCAAATAATGTCTTTTTGAAAAATGTGCTCAAGGAATAACTTAAAATGAAAGATAATTAAATTAAGAGATTATGGTAAAAACTGGTGACATCGAACATTGAACTCATTTAAATACTGGACATAGGTTAAAACTATTAGAAGAGGGGAAGCTGTGATGGCTCAATGGGTTAAGCACTTTCTTTGCAGCCCTGGAGCCCCAGGATCGAATCCTGGGTCCGGTCCATGCAGACCCATACGATGAACTGAGGTGTGCCCCCAGTTCTGTTCTTGCCGGGGCCTATGCAGGAGGCTTCCGGCCCAGTTCCTGCCCTAAGCAGCCCCCCGCCCACCTGTGAAATGAAACTACATGGAAAACTAATGTTGTCAACTGTGGAGACTGCTGTGGGCACTCCCCCTTCTCTCTGTTTCTCTCTGTCTGTCTCTCTCCCTGTCCAAAAAGAAAAAGAAAAAAAAAAACCTATTAGAAGAGTTATGATTACAGAGGAGACTTTTAAAATTATGGACTGGAGCACAGTAATATAACTAAGAAAAGTTCAGAGAACACATAAAGAAGAATAAGCATGCTGCTAGCGTCATCATTTTGTAACTTGAGACCAAAAGATATAGTTTAAAGCTGATAATTCAAGTAATAGAGATATACTTAAAGGTATAAAGATTAAATACAAAAAGTAATAATATTAGCAATGTAAAATCAGGTAAAATATAAACAAGAAACAGACAGTCGAGAAAACAGCAATATGAGGATATCAAATGACTCTAATTTTATCATCATTCATAGTAGTCAATAAGTAGTTACTGACAAAATAAGAACTAATACTATTATATAAAGTGATAGTAATAAAGGCAACTAGTTGAGGAACTAAAACCAGACTGCAAAAATTATAGGGTATCAAAAGAATAAAAATATGAAGCCAAATAAAGAAAA
>PVKE010044344.1:0-13045 GCA_004027555.1 Craseonycteris thonglongyai | reverse complement strand
CTCTCTCTGTAAATAAATAAATAAATAAATAAATAAATAAATAAATAAAAACTTAGAAATCACTCCAAGAACACTTAAAAAAAAAAAGACTCTTTACTCGGCATCTATGAGATTCCAGTGCAAGTTTAAAAAAAAAGTAGTTGCAAAGTATGTGATTTCTAGCACACTGTAAATGCTGATAATTTTAAAAAAAAAAAGAGAGAGAGATACAGGTAACAGGTAATAGTATGAAAAGATGCTCAACATCATTTTTCATTAAGAAATTGTAAATTAAACAACAAGGAGATACCAGTGCATACCATTCAAATTGGCTACCATCTAAAAGAACTGATGAGACACTGACAAAGATGCAGATCAACGGGGCCTCTCACCCAGTGCTGGGGGTGCAAATGCTACAGCCACTTTGGAAGACATTTTGGAAGTCCTCAAAGCTAACCAGTCTCACATACAACTGAACAACTGTGCTCTTAAATACTCACCAATAGAGTTGAAAACTGATGTCTGCAAAATCCTGCACACAAATGCTTATAGCAGCTTTAATCTTAATCACTAAAAACTGGAAGCAACCAGTATATCTCTTACTTTAATGTGTGAGTGGATAAACCATTGTCCATCCACACATTATTCAGTAACAACAACAGCAAAAAAAGAGCTATCAAGCCACAAAAAAGACAGGAAGCGTACATGCATATTGTTAAATGATAAAAGCCAGTCTGAAAGGCTGCATACTGTATGATCCCAATTATGTTACATTCTGCACAGAAGAAAGTATATAGACATAGTAACAAAGTAATAATACTCAGTGGTTGCCAGGGTCAACTGGGGTGGGGGTTCAATAAATAGGATTTAAGAGTGATGAGACTATTTTGTGTAATGCTATAATTAATTGTGGATATGTGACATTATGCATTTGTCAAAATCCTTAAAACTATACAATTTAAAGGGTGAATCTTAATGTTTATAAAATAAAAAGAATTATTTTAGGAAGCAAGGTGGTCGAAGTAAAGAATGCAGACTGTGACAAGAGAATCTAGCTGTATACAAAGGTATGAAAGGACCTCACTGAAGAGGGAAAGGAATGGGCTCACTTGAGTCGCTATGGAAACAAAATGGAGTAAGACTAAAGGCAATGGGGACTATCTATGATCACAGTCCTACAGTTTTTCAAGTGTTCTCCCACAGGGGTGTGGGCCATCACTGCTGCGACTGCTACTCATGTGCCCTGGGCATGAACTAGTATGTGAATAGGTGGTAGGTGGGAGCCAGGTTTCTCACTGTTGGAGCTGGAGTTTACAGCAAAAGGCAGAAGTTAGAATGGTTGTGGAGATGGATTCGAGTTGGAGTCATTAGATCTCATGTTGAACTTAATATATGTATCAACATTGCTTTCTTAATTGTACCAAACGCACATACAGTATGCATATAAGAAGTTAATAATAGGGAAAACTGCAAGTGAGAGGTACATGGGAACTCTATGCTACCAGTTTCCCCACCCCCTTTTTTTGTAAACATGAATGATTCTAAGAAATATAGTCTATTGAAAAATATAGTCTCTAAAAAATAAAGTTTACTAAAAAAAACTTTCTCTACTCTTCCCTGCCACCACAGAGTAGCTCAGAGGTGGAAGCTTGGGTACATTCAAGATTCAGCTCCACCTGTAACCCAACGCCGTGGCAGAGGAAGACATTACTGTTGGAAGTATAATGAACATTAAAGCTCATTCTAGAAAAGTACTTTTTAATATGTAATTTGAAGTCAGTTACTATAAATAAGCCTAAAAATATTTAATAATTTCTTGAATATGAAAAATGAACTAGTCTTGTGTTATATAACTCTTTCAACCAAATGATCCTATTTTTAATAAGCTATTTATAGAAGACAGTAGCACAACTGGAAAGGAAATATGTTTGTGGGTTCCAGGGCAATGAACTTCAATGTAATGCCAGATCTTCACAGTGAACTATTCTCAGCTGTTTTGTGAGAGCCATTGAAGCATTTACAAGACAAGTCTAGGAGGTAGGTACGTGCCATAGAGCATAGACAACATTAAAAAGGCTGGTAGAAGCAAAGAAGTGTAAAGTGTGCTAAAAGAGAACCACATGCTTTCTTTGAAAAATAATTACCCCCAAGCTGCATGATTTATTTTCTCCTTGGTTAGGATCATAAAGAGATATTATTGGTTGAATAGAAATGAAATCATCCTTTTTAGTTTAAATCCTATTAATAACATATATTTTGCAATGACATATTCTCATAAATAATGAACTTTGAAACTCTTTAAGTAAATTCATGCATTTCCATTTTAGGGAAATGAATACCCAAGAGAAATTCCCATACATAATAATTTGAAAAGAAGCAGCTGAATGGATAGATTTCAGGGCAGTTTGGGTGGAAACTTTGCCTGGCTATTGAGTGGCAGGCAACTAGCTCTAATGTTTTATTTTAAAGATGGTGGAAGTTATAATTCAAAACAAAAGATACATTCATATTTAGCTAAGAAGCAGACTTATAATTGGCAACTTTCAAAAATTTTTTTAAATATTTCTTTGTTCTTGACAGAGACAGAGAGAGACAGAGACAGATAGAAACAGAGAGAAAGGGGAGGGCCCAGAGCAGTCTTTATTGTTGTATCATCAGCCTTCAATATGGTTTTATTCCACACAGATGGGTGGGGGCCACACATGGTGGGAACTGGGCCGGGAGCCTCCCTCATGGAAGGCATGCCCCCTCAAACCAGGGGCCAAACCAAGGGGGCAGGAACCGAACTGGGGGCCTCCTGCTTGGGAAGCACACCCCAGTTCAGCATGTGGGTCCACACAGGCTGGGACTGGGACTTGATCCTCAGTCCTCGGAGTTGCAACATGAGCGCTCAACCCTCTGAGCCATCCTAGTCTCCTCAGTTGGCAACTTTCAAAATGCATTGCTCTAAGATTTTGGAAATCCACACTATTTTCAGCAACACAGTGGAACTACAACATAAAGAATTGCCTTTGGATAAAGAGGAAACTTCCTTGCTCTTCTCTCTCCTAAGTGTCTATGGCAGTCATGGGGAGACCTGTCGTATGGAAGATGGTCAGTTGACAGCCTCCAGCTTCTTTACTGTCACCATGGGCCCCTAATGCTCACTTTAATAGTAATGACTACAAACATGCTACTAAGTATACCATGATAGTTATTTGTGGCAGATTGCTGATTGCCTACCTGATATCAGTTCTCTCTTTTTTCTTTATTAGCAGGATTTTATTTTTATCTGGGAGCACTGTGCCCAACAAAGATTTATACACCTCAATCTTCTTTCAAGATAATTTGACTATTGGTGGAGCTTCAGGAGTACTCTTCAAAGGAGGATATTCTTCTGATCTGACCTTTTCTTCCACCATTTTTCATTCTGTCTGAGATTTAGCTATAGTAGCCAGAGATGAAGCCAACCACCAAGAACCATGAAGCCACCTTGAGCATAAGGGCAAAGCACTCAAGATGGTGGGTCAGAGATACAGAGGGAACTTGAGTGTCCTGAAGCTGGCTGTGGGGTACCATCTCCAAAGTTCTCTTACCAGAGAGAAAATTAAAGGCTATCTTATTTAAACCACTGATATTTCATTAAATGTGCAACTGGAACTAATTCTAACACCAACCTCAATAAATATGGTTGTCTTTTTTTAGGGAGAACTGTAGCATATAAATTACTAGCCATCATGTGAAACATACTGGAATACATGTCTTTCATTTACCTCTCATGAGGGTCCACAGATATAAAATTGTTGTTTTCCTTTTGCAGATATGGAAGTTGCAGCTCAGGGACTAAGTATCATGAAGAAAGACAACTGACAAGCAGATCAAAGCCAGATGTGCGATCCAAAGTCCATCCTTTTCTTAATAAGTATTGTATGTGTTTTGGGGCACATATTCAACCTGTTGAGTTATCCTGGCATCTCCTCAATGTTAATTTATTATTAAGGTTAACCAAGTTTTTTCAGGCTTAAAAAATTATGTCATGCCAGGTTTATCAATGATTTTATTCTTTTATGTATTTTGAATAAGGACCTTCCTTTCATGACTCATTTTCTACTTCATGGATACAAAAGCAGGAAAACAACCAGTTGTTCAATTTGACTGTGCTCAAGGGAGGGTGGTGCAGTAGCTGGAGCCAACAAATCTAATACTAACAGTGTCACCTAAAAAAGCAAATAAATTTTTAAAAATATTTATTTTACTGTTTGAGAGAAGGTGAGTGAGAGAGAGAGAGAGAAGGTAGGAGGGCCCAGAGCAATTTCCATAGTTGTACATCATTAGTTGTGACACAATTTTGTTCCATACAGATGGATATGGGGCCACATGAGGCAGGAACTGAACTGGGGGGCCACCTTCATGGGAGGCAAAAACCTTCACTGTCATCCTGGCAGTTACCAGTTGCACTGCAGTCCAGCATATGGGTTTGCATGGGCTGGACTGAGCTATCCTGGCATCCCCAATTTTTAAAAGCCAGTCTTAGAAAGTTATTATTAATTATTTTTATTATTTAAAAAATGCATCCATTGTACAAAAATGTGAAAAGTAAAAGTTATTGTGTTCCTCAATGCCACTTGTATTTCCCAGAAACATTCACATCCAAGTCATTTCATCATCCAGGAAGTTACAGACACGATTATATCTGTAACTTTATATCTGTAACAAATGCTTTAGTGGGGAACCTATTTTACATAGAATTCAGTCATTGTCTTGTGCACTTAACAATCTAACTTGGGCATCTTCCCAAGCAGACAGCCTGCCTTCCCTTTTTTGGTAACTATGGTATTCCAAGTACAGATAAGCTATAACTTAAGAGTTTATTTCCCATTCATAAAAACTTAGATTGTTTTTTATTTTTTTTAATTGTTAATTTTATTAGCGTGACATTGATTGATATCAGTTACATTGTTTCCAGGTGTACAATTCTACATTACATTGTCTATACATCGCATTATGTGCTCACCACCCAGAATCAGCTCACTTTCCATCACCATATGTTTGATTCCCCCTCCCTACTTCCCCCCATCCATCTCTCCCACCTACCTCCCCTCTTACCCTCAGGTAACCACTAAACTATTGACTGTGTCCATGAGTCTTTGTTTCTTTGTTCCTTTCAGTTTTATATTCCACCTATAAGTGAGTTCATATGTTTCTTGATTCTTTCAGTCTGACTTATTTCCCTTAATAAGATGTTTTCAAGGTCTGTCCATGTTGTCACAAATTGCTATGTTTCATCTTTTCTTATTGCCTGGTAGTATTCCATTGCATAAATGTACCACAACTTCTTTATCCAGTCATCTATCAGAGGACACTTTGGTTGATTTCACGACTTGGCCACCATGAACAGTGCTGTGATGAACATTGGGGGACATACCTCTTCGCGGATTAAGGTTTTCAAGTTTTTTGAGTAGATAGCAAAAAGAGGGATTGCTGGGTCATATGGCAATTCCATTCTTGATTTGTTTTAAATTAACAAAAATATTTGCCCAATATCTGACAAAGTCAAATTATCCTTGACAAACAACAAAAGAAAAAAAACAAACAACCCCAAAGAAATGGATATAACGTGTAGTCAAAAGAAAAAGGGCCCCATGTGCCCGATATATATAAAAACCTCATAACTCAAAACATGTAAATAAAAGCACCTTGGATGGTATGTCATTTTTACCCACCACAATGAAAATCAATTCTAAAGCCCATAATTGCAGCATTGCCAGGGTATGGGGAAATGTCACAGTCCTTCATTGTTGAAGAGTGTTAATTTTGTGCAACCTGGTTGGGAGGGCAATTAGGCAGAACCTATCAAAAGTGTATATGACCTTAGCCTTCAATTCCCAATTCCACTGCTGGGTACTCTTGCTCAAGTGTATGGAAATATGTATATAATAATGCTTTTTGCAATTTGTAATTGGAGTAGTTATCTAAAAGATCTGAATTGTTATTGTCAAGTGTGTAAGAGGGGAATACTCATAGTAATAAACAATACTTACATTGCCAGGTGTTGTGAGGGTTGGAGATGATATACTTAAAGTTCTTGGGAATGTGTCTGAACATAATCAGTGTTAAGAAAATTCCATTCTTTCTCTCATCGCGGCTAGAGGCATAGGCTGAGTGAGTCCATTACAACATCATAAATATTCAATTTCTTTTAACTACAGAGACATTGAAACTGTTCAAGTGTTTCAGAGTGTGGAAGTTAAGAATAGACTTCATGGTTTGAAGGAGCTTTTATATCAAACAGTTGTGTGTCTTAAAGAGGGTTTCCATCCCATAATATCTAGGACCATTCAGGGATAAAAGAGGAAGAGACAAATAGTTGCTGAACAGGATCCATGTGCCAGGAACTGGGGTCAGGTGTCAGTGGACATGGTCTGAAATTTCCCAGCAGCCCCTGCAGGTAATTCACTCCCAGGTGAGGAAGCCAAGTCTCTGACAGGTAGCATGGTTTACAGAGCTCAGTTCAACCCAGATTTGTCTGACTCTAAAGCCAAAACTAGGATTTTCCTTGTGACTGAACAGACATTAAATGTGGCAGTGAAAGAAAAAGGTAAAAATTATACCCACCCTGTGGTGAGAGTTGTGGAGAAAGTCCCACGTGGCCCAGGCTTGGGCCAGATTGGCCAGACAAAATGGACGAGCCACACCTCCACTGCAAAATGACTTGCATTTTTGCTGGTCGTGTAACCTTAATGTATCCTGCATGCACACCAAGATACTCGTGGGCCCTATGGCACTATTGCTTCCCCTTGTGATATAACCCACCTGGGTGTCTCACCCTGCATGGAGAATAAAGGCTATGCTGCAGATTTCTCAGACTCCTAGTTTCTTCTTTAGCTTGGGCATCTCACCACTGCGATCCTCCCTAGCTGAGCAGCTCGGGTCTGATGTTTGGCATAGATGACAGGATACAGTGAGTAGCCCCTTTACCCTGGAGGCCCCAGAGCAGGGATCTGGAACAATGTGGCCCCCCCTGAGGTCTCTGGTACCCCCGTGGCCACTTTCCTGTCAGCATGGGTAGCCCTGGAGGACTGGGAGATGGTGGATCCCTCTCCCACGCCTGTGCGAAAGGCCCTGGAGGACATTGAGGTAAACATCCCGAAAACATACCATGAAGCTACCAGACATATGGCATGGTTGCTGCTTATGGTGATATGGAAGCAGCAAGGTCTCCTGTGAGAACAGGAGGTGCAGGTACAGCAGTTACAGTGGCAGGAGGAGAAACTGGAACAATGTGTACACGTGCTGGAGATGCCCTGTATGGTCAGGTAGGCTCCCTGAGTGGCTCGCAAGTGGCCCCTAGTTCAGTCTGCACCATTACGTGCTGCCCTGTGGTGAAACACCAGATTGAACATGAAGTCCCTTTGGCTCCCAGAAGAAATGCTGCTGCAGCCCCTGAGGAAGGGTGGTATGCCATGTATACTGCAAACTACCCCTGCTGAGTTGCATAAACTAAATAAACAAGTTCGCTAATGCGTTGGGAAGACAGTTCCCAGTTGGCTACTGCACCTATGGGATGACGGGGCAAACAATATTAAATTATCCCCTAAAAAAGTGATACAACTGGAGACATGTATGGTGGTTCCTTCCTTGTGGCAATGGCTCCAAAATGTCCCTCACTATTCTGGGGACCAAAGAAATCATCCCTTAATAATTGGCTGATGTGGGAAGCCGGGATGGCTCAGTGGGTTAAGCGCTCACTTTGCAGCCCCGGGGACCGAGGATTGAATTCCGGCCCTGGCCTGTGTGGACCCATATGCTGAACAGGGGAGTGCCCCTAGTTCAGTTCTCACCGGGGTGAAGACCCCGACCCAGTTCCTGCCCTGTGCAGCCCTGCACCCACCTGTAAATTGAAACTATGTGGAAAAACCAATGATGTGCAACTATGGAGACTGCTCTGGGCCATCTCCCTTCTCTCTGTCTCTGTATCTCTCTCTGTCAAAAACAATAAAAATAAATCTTAAAAAAAAATGAAAATAAAAAAAATAATTGGCTGATGTCTGCAGCTCAGCTTGTTCGGGCTAAGCCTGGAGAAATGCCAGAAATTGTAAGTAAATGGTCCACATATATGGACTTAGTACAGATCATCTGAGAGATAAGTATGTGACAGATGACATTCCGGGACATATATCACAGCCCAGACAAGGAAGTCTTTCTGACCCATATAAAAGACTTGATTCTGACTACTGGGCCCATGGACACTTTTAGGTCAGTAGCAGCCATTCTGATTACCTTTGTTGATCGGACCATACATGAGGTCACAACTACCATGACTGGGTTGTGAGATGTAGAACTGAAACGTAACGAAAAGGGGAGTCCAGTGGTGTGAGCCTCTAAAACCGAAGGACCACCAGCCTATAAAGGTGGAAAGGGCCCAAAGCAGGCAGGGCCCTCAAAAAGGTGCTGCTGACAAATGTGGTTTGACCTCTTAACTTCAGGAGTGGACCAAGAAAAAATAGAGCAACAGCCAAATGAGGTCTTGTTAGCACTATGGAAACAATTGCCACCTGCACAGAGGTTTACTATAAACCAGGCCCTAAGGTAAATGTTCGAGATGTGAAGATACAGCACTGCCTGATGAAGGAAGCCGCCTGTGTAGTGCCCATGACTGAGGAGCAGGCCAAGGGACTCACTCAGTTAACAGGGAAACCAGGGAACCAGAGGCCTCATGTTAAACTGACTATACATTGGTCCCCCTACACTGTGCAAAGAGTCTTGGTTTTGGGGCACACTAGAGCTGAAAGTTCCCTTTTATATGAAAATCCTGATAAATTTGAGGAACCAGCCACATATATTGAAGGCTTTGGAGACACTCACATTAGAGTCAAGCAGGCCTCCTTGGTGTTGGGGATGGGCTTATATGGTGTACGTGTCCCCAGTGGCCAAATATATTTTAGAGGTGGAGGTCCCCCATGGACTGTAGGAAGCTACCACACAAGGAAAATTACAGCTATGAGCACAGGTAATGAAGACTATTATTCGAGGACATCCTCACCGCCAACCTGTGGTATTACCCAGCTCGCAGCAGGCCTGCCAAGTGGCCATGAAGAAATTGGCCAAACTAGATTAAAGTTAAAAGAAGTGGGGATAATACACTCTTCTCACAGCCCATTTAATCCACTGGTAGAGCCAATCCACAAGCCAGACAGTACTTGGAGCATGATGGTGGACTACCGGGAATTAAATAAAGTCACACTACCATTACACATGGCTGTACCATCCATTATGAAATGAATGGGTCATCTATCGATGGTTTGGGGCACATATTACTATGTGGCAAACTTGACAAACACTCTTTTTTCACACGTGATATCTCTGGAAAGCCAAAAACAGTTTGCATTCACTTAGAAAAGATGACAATGGACATTTGTTGTGCTTCTCCAAGGCTCTTTGAATAGCCTCACCATTTGTCATGGATTGGTGGCCAAGGACTTGGCCTCCTGGCAGCACAAAACCATGGTGTCCCTATTTCACTATATGGATGATATCATGCTAACATTTAATTATCTTGCAGGTCTAGAAGAGGCTGCTAATAGCCTCTGAACTGCTCTGCAGGAATGGGGTTGGGCCATCAATAAAGCCAGGTCCAAGGATCTGGATTATCTGTCAAATTCTTGGGAGTTATCTGATTGGGTAAGACTAAGGTGATACCTGAGACAGTCATTGATAAAATACAGGCTTACCCTGCCCCACTACAGTAAAACAGTTACAGGCCTTTTTGGGACTACTGGGATATTGCAGGTATTCAAACCCCACCTGGCACAGGTTTTATGCACATTGCATGTCTTAACCAAAAAGGGTGTGGCCTGGGACTGGACCTCTAAAAGTAAAAACACTTAACCAGGTGGTAAAGAAGGCAGTGACACAGCCCCAAGCTTTAAAAATGGCTGATACAGCTCTCTCTTTTCCATTAACAATACAAGTACAAGTGGAGGGATTTGGTGGAGGCCTACGATAAACACAGGGTACTCAAAAGGTACCCTGGGGGTTTTGGTCCCACTTATGGAAAAGCGAGAAAAAGCACTATTCACTCATTGAGAAGCAATTAGCTGCTATTTATGCAACCCTACAAGCCTGCTAACTTATAACTGGAGACACCCCAGTTGCAGTACAATCCACATACCCAGTTTCAGATTGGTTTTGCTCATGGATAAAGTCACCCCAGCCTGGGATGGCCCAAGTGCCCACACTGGCCAAGTGAGGAGTATATTTACATCAACAGGCCACATTTAGCTCCATCCCACTGGCCCTGACAACTGCATGAGTTGCTGAGGCCAGTGACATTGCAGATGGACAAGTCTTGAAACTTGTGAGGCCCTAGGTGAGGCCCTCACTCAGAGTCCATATCTGGATGATAAATGTCCAGTGCCTGCAGATGCCTGGTACACAAATGGGTCTAGTAAGAAAATTCCCCCTACCTGGACAGCAGAAGGGTACAGCTTGATATAGATAAAATTTGATTTAAAACTGATTCAAAACAAAGCAGCCCATGGGCTGAGTTATGCACCATGTGGCTGGTGCTCATGAAGGAGCCCAGGCACGCCCGTGTGTGTACAGATAGTTGGGCTGTATATAAAGGATTAACACTATGGCTGCCTCAATGGGCTGCCCAGGGGTGGACAATAGGTCATCGCCCTCTTTGAGTGAAACCCCCATATGGGAAGACCTCTGGGCCCAGGGTATAAAACAAGGTAGTCACATTTACCATGTCCCAGGCCATCAGTCATTCCAGTCCCCTGACAACGATGACGCTAATGCCATAACACAGGTGCACATTATATGTTCGGTGCCCCAGGGACATTCAGATGCCTCCTGGTGGTTACACCAAATAACTAGACACATCAGACCACTGACTATGCTCCAGCTTGATTCTGGGGTCTGCCCTTGACAGCAGAGGATGCCTGGACCACAGTATGTGCCTGCCCTGCCTGTGGGAAATAGCAACCGCATCAGTGACGCCTTTCACAAGTACCTGGACAGGTTGAGCAGGGCCTCAGGCCCCTACCATTCTGACAAATAGACTATGTGGGACTTTTGCCCCCTTATCCTGGGGCTTGGTACATCTTTACAGCCATGGACACTGCAACAGATCTAGGATTTGCCCAACTGACCCAGACAACAGAGCTGGACACTGTGAAAGCGCTGGAAGCTCTAAGCGCCACATGTGGTCGTCCTTTCACCATAGTAAGTGACCAAGGTCCTTATTTTACTGGGTTGGTGACCCAGGCCTGGACCCAAAAACAAGATGTAATATGGAAGTTTCATGTTTCATACCAGCCACAAGCTGCCAAAATGATTGAGTGGTTTAACTGACTCTTAAAAGACAAATTGCAACTGATGGAGTGGAGGGGATGGACGAGTCTCTTTGGCTATATGCCTTTTAAACAAACAACCACAAAAAATGGGTTGGTCCCTTCTAGATCATTTAACACAAGGACAACCCCAATCCTTAAAAATGACTATAAAAGCATACACACCCCAAAAAGTTACCTATGCCATGACTAGGGGGACTGCTGTTGCCAGCCCCCAGCACTGTAGGTGAAGGTCATATTGAAACATGGATGTGGACATTGTCATTAACCACTGGTACTGACTATTGGGGTGCACTGCTTGAACCTTGGGAAATTGGTAGGGAAAGAGACTTGCAAGTACAACTCTTCATCTGTAGGTGGCTATCTTCCATAAAGGTCACTGTTCCCCAAGATCATGAGGGTAGCATTCTAAAGGGTGCATATGTCTTTTATTTTGGCCAATACCTCTGCTGAGTATACAAGCAGTGGACTCTCCCATCCCCAATACTGTAGGAGACACAGTTTGGTACCATCGACCAGGATCAATGTCCATTCCTGCCACTGTCTCATCACAAGATGGAAAGATTGCTTGTATTTTGCTTGATAGGAAGGATCTCCTTATCATGGTTTCTGTCTCCCTTTTATCTTTCCATCCAGTCTAGGTAATGGAAACAGCATTGTCCTCTGGGTACATGTCTTTACAGCTGTACATAATACTCTCCACTGCTGAGTCTGAACAAAATTTCCAATGGATGCTGCAAAAGGTCTCCTTTGGACGGTAAAATCACTTCACTGGCAAATTAGACTTGGTTGCGTACCTAAAACACTACACAACAATAAGAAAGGTGCCACTCCACAACGGATGTTCTTTTGTGCCAGCACTATAACAATTTGCCCCCCATGATTGGGTATGCAGTGGCCGATGGGTGGGGTAGCTCCTTGGAGAACACGTAGACCTGTAGAACAACGTCGCTCAGTGCCTAATTACATGGTAGGGTAAATACCTGTTGTCTTTTGTGATAATATCACTGTAATTACTACCTCCCAATACATGGTGGGATGGTTGCAGGTATGTGGGTACGGAGCCCACAGACATTCTCCTGACCGGATACCAGTGGATATGTGGACACTATGGCTGGCCCTACCAACCAGCTGATTGGACTGGCTGATGCACATGGGGGCAACCATACATTGCAGGATGGGTCCTTTGTACATTCTCAACAAAACCCCCAAATTGGGATGTGCTGTACCACAGATGACACCGCCCCAAATGTGCTTCCTGGTGGTTTTACCCAAATGGCCATAGTCTTCCCAGATGTTAAAATTATTGATGTAAAACTGTAAGTAAAAACATTAGCACAACATGTAGCTCAAACTTAAAATACCACCAGCCAGGCTGTAACCTTAAGCATAGATTGTAACCAGGAGCTATCCTGGCTGAATGGAATCCCTGAGTTCAAGCGGTGGGAATTGAAACAGACCACATGGCCTGGACTGCCCTCAATAGGACAGCCCTGAATAGCTTTATTGCTTGCTTTATATAGCAGAAGTTAACATCATTACAAGGAATAGGGAAGAGATTAAGAAACATTGTGGGTTAACGCATGTTCATCGCAGCACTGTTCACAGTGGCCAGAACATGAAAACAACCAAAATGCCCTTCGATAGATGACTGGATAAAGAAGATGTGGTACATTTACACAATGGAATACTACTCAGCGATAAGAAATGATGAAATACAGTCATTT
>PVKE010044343.1:0-13046 GCA_004027555.1 Craseonycteris thonglongyai | reverse complement strand
ATAATTTTGTTACTTTATATTCTAAATGATCTTTTGCATATGTATGAAAAGTGAAATATGCCAGCTTCCTTAGAAGAATTTCACAAATAGTTAAATGAGCCCAGTTTTATATCAGTCACATGAGTTGCATCAACTAAAAAAACGGCAATTGGTTGATAAAGTTCTGTATGAATACTGGTTTTCTTTCTACTTCTTTTATTAACTAATTCAAGAGAAATGTTGAAATGCTCAACTACAGTATTGGATTTATCTGTTTAGTCTTTCTGTCCTGTCATGAGTTTGCTTTACTTATTATGAAGATCTGTTTTAGTTTTGTTTATTATCAAGGTATATATTTTTGAGGTGCTCTCTCTTCTAAATGAGTTGACTCTTTAATTACTATGAAATATCTATCTTTTTTTCACTGGTAATTCTTTCATGTCTTGAAGTTTACTTTGATATAAATATCTTATGTTTGTATTTGCATGATATAATATCTAGTGTCCTTTTAACTCATTAACATCTTTATATTTAAAGTGGGTTTCTAGTAGATAGCACGTGGTCAAGTCAGTTTTTTAATATAGTCTGAAAATATTTGCCTTTTAATTATAGCCTGTTACAATATTAAGTCATTTGCATTTAATGTAATTATTCCTATGGTTGAGCTTGTCTAACTTATTACTATGTAATTACTTTTCATTGGGCGCACCTATTCATTTTTTCTTTTCTGCCATCATTTTTTTCTCCTCTATTAACTTACTAGTTATACATTTTTGTACTTGATCTATTATTTACAGCAAGCATGTTTAACTTATCAAAACCTATCATCAAATTATATTACATCATTTCTCATGTAATGTAAGAACCTTAAGAACACAATAGTGTACATTCTCCCCTTTTGTCTTATAGGCTGTTTTCATTTGTGACACTTATGTTTTAACACAAAAGTGTTAAGCACTTTTTAAAAACTTTAAGCAGACAATTATTTTTTAAATCTTTTATAATTTTATTTTTTAACAGAAGAAAATAACCAAATTTAATATTGTATGTACATATGGGTGTTATATAAAAATATGGGGCCCAAGGATAAATTAAGCATTTGCGGCCTATATGCCATCTTTCTTTTAAATAAAAGTTTAGGGGAAGCTGGGATGGCTCAGTGAGTTAAGCACTCACTTTGCAGCCCTAGGGACTGAGGATCGAATCCTGGCCCTGGCCCGTGGAGACCCATATGCTGAACTGGGGAGTCTCCCAGTTCAGTTCTCACCGGTTGAGACCTGACCCAGTTCCTGTCCTGTGCATCCCTGTGCCCACCTGTGGAATGAAACTATGTGGAAAAACCAATGATGTGCAACTATGGAGACTGCTCTGGGCCCTCCCACTTCTCTCTGTCTCTATCTCTGTATCTCTCTCTCTGTCTCTGTCTCTCTGTCAAAAACAATAAAAATAAATCTTTAAATTAAACTTTACAATCTATCTTACATTAATTTTTATATTACATTTGTCAGTACTAGAGCACTGACAGTTCTAGTACCTATTTGACACCATACATAGCTATTACAGTATTAGTCACTGTATTTCCTAAGGTCTATTTTACATCCCCATGACTATTTTCATAACTGTCAATTTGTACTTTTTAATTCCTTTACCTTTTTTATTCTTTTAAATCTTATTAAAAATGAGACAAAAGTCAAAGTAAAATTTTAATAATATTTATAAATTTATTTGTTTTCTGATAATACAAATATGTTTTGGTGACACAGAGCCTCATGATAGAAACAAACATCTTATAAAATAAATAAAGCTAAGATATACTCAGATTTGGTTGTTTTGTACTCATAATTTATAACTGTGACCAGGCAAATTCTACCCATCACCATAAAAACTATTATTAAAATTTATAAATATTTTTATATGCAGTGAAATAATTGAATTGAATTTTGTATATAGGACAGAGTAATGCTATTTCAGAAGTGAATAAATAATATTTGGAATGTCAGGATCATTTTCTTCGTTTGCTGCTCGTTGTCATTCAGACTTAGAAAGGTTTCTATCTCTCAAGTATTTTTTGCAAAATCAATTAAAATGCACTGTTGTGATGTTAGAACTTTTTTAAGGTACGATTGTGCTTTAATGTAAATTGACTAGTGGGGAGGAATAATATTTGAATGATGTTTTTATTTTTAATAGGATTAGTTTTATATTTTCTATTAAAATGGTATAAAATTGAGACCACATACAATTATATAGCATGTAAGTGAAGTATTTTAAAAGCACAATTTAAAATAACGTGTTTGACTATTTTTATATTGTAAAAATCTTTGTCAAAAGAGGTATTCTAAAAAGAAATAATCATTCAGTGTCTGTGAAAATGTTTAAGCTGAAGGATGATTACATATTAATGTTGAAAAAACAAAACAAAAACTAGTTTAAATGTTTCTCCATTTAAAAAAATTAGCCCTAAATTTACCAGATACTTCAGTATCTATGAAGAAAAACCTTTCTCTGTTAAAAGTAGTATGGCCTGTGGAGACATCAGTTGAACATGCCAACAATTTAAAATGTATTAAAAACACTTCTAGTAATAATGATAAAAATAAGAATATGTTGAAAAAGATATTCTTTAGAAAAAATACTCAAAACACATTTAATATGGCTAATAAACCAATTAATGTATGTACACACCACAAATAATTATTTTACTTTCATTGTTATTTATGTTTAGGTAATTCATATAAAGAATGTATTTCCTTGAGCACAGACATATGGTATTTTCTTTAGAAATTATTTTTAAAGCAGTTTGTGGGTAGAACACTGTATTGAAATATTCAATACTTATCAATGGTATTGGTCAATGCATAGTTTTAATTATATAATTTAAATTATTCTTAGTTTCTTGTTTCATTCCCAGAATTTTTCAGGTTCAATACCAAAAAGCCACCTGATTGTTATACCTATTTTATTATGCTAAAGTCATGTACACATCTGCTGTCCCTCTTAGATTGTGTTCCTTTGAAGGACAGGGATGTTATTCTATTGACTGTTGTATCCCCCAAACTTGACTCTGTACCTGGTACTTAGTACTTAGTAAATATTAAGTTAATCTGATTAAACAGAAAAAATTAATAATGTTGGATTAAGAGCACATTGATACCAAATACTTTTAGTCAGAAATAATGTCAAACCATCTTTGTGTGTGTTTTTCTGTTTTTGCTCATTAATTCTGGTGATTTCCAAATATAAAGTTCTATCTTAAATTATACTTTTATATACTATCTTTTATAATCTTTGTATATAAAATCCATTTTCTGTAAAAGTAACTTTGACAGCCTTCAACCTAACATACTTTTTGTTTTCATAAAAATTATACCCTTAATTTTATTCCCACTTGAATTCTCAGTATTGGAGCACACAATCAATGAAGGTAAGGAGGTGTTTTCTTATTAAAATACATCTCCAATATCACCCATAATACCTGTCTTATTCTGGGTGTATAATTATCAGATGAAATAAATAATTAAAATGCATTTTTGAAATCGATTTCTATGTATTGGGAAGTATATTATAGCATTGACTTTGAGGTTTCTTTTACATCCCATGCATTAAACAGCTTTGTTACCCTCCTGAGTTGATGGGAATGATTGATTGTCATGCTGCCATCTACTTTAACCTGACTTGCCGTATAATTAGGTGTATCCTTAGAACCATAATGAAATTCTAAAGATAGCCTCATTGCTGAGTAGCTGGCAGGCTATAGGCCTAATGATAATGTTGAGCATTCTTTATAAAATTGATAGATCTTTTACAAAGTAAAGGCTCAGTCAAGGTCAAAATTCTCCAGGGTGAAATCCACCTTTAGGTTACCATCTGTATTTCACATGTTTTCTGATTGATTTGACTCTTGATGAAATGTCCTTCCAGGTTTAAATATTCCTATTGCCAAACTTGATTTCCTTATTGGTAGTGAATTGGAGAATATAGTATCGTTTCTTAGTCAATATAAAAATATAAGGCAATCAAATTGGACGAGAGGAATGTGAGGCCTTCTGAATATCAAATTTGGACAGTGACTTTTCTCCAGTCTCCTGATATTGCAAAAAACAATAATAATAAAATGAAACTAATTCTTAGACAAACTACACAGTGAATAGTAAAATCTACTGGTCTCTAGTCTTTAAAGATTCATTTCAGATTTGTTATTTTCTTAGAATCATGCAATATGGTTTTTAAAATAGAACTTTAAGGTTTAATTTGCTAGTAAAATAGTACATGCCAATTTTACAGTTAAAATTTGGGCAATTTATACAACCTGAACCTGGCCAAGCTTCCTTTCCTACTACAGTAGAGATTAAAATATTGTGTCTTCTACTTTGACGACATTATTTATTCAACTGTATAAAATCCAAGTTTTTTTTTTCTTTTTTGAAAGATCAAAGATAAAGGAGTTAATACCACAGTCAACTTTCTGAACAGAAAAGACCCACAAGAACTTAATGAGCGATTTTAATGTGTTTATTCTTTGTTATACAAAACAGTGCAATAAGAAAACTGCAATATTAATTTGTCCAAGGTCACCAAGATGATAATTCATACATTATTTCTGATAAATAGCTAAAGATATCATTTATATTTTAGTTGAAGTCAATTCAAGCACTGGTTAGGATGATTAAAACTGTACTAGGTAAAGTGCGTATTGCCAACTAAATTGCAATGTAATTGGAGGGGAAATAAATGAAAAGTTAGAAGTGTAGTTACAATATTATTAAGTTGCAACAATGGTGAAAACTCACTCATATTCTTTACTACTGAGTCCTGTTTTGTTCTGAAAACATCTTCAGGTTATCCAGGTATATTAAAGCAAATTAAATTGTAATATTAATATTAATATTGTGTTACCATATACTTGGAATAAAGGTTTCCCAGTATCAAAAAATATATATATATTGAATTGTAAATAAATGTTCAGCATACACTGAAATGACTAATTATAGTTTTGTTAATTTATTTCATTCATTTTGTAAATACTTTAATGAGATGTTTTTAATTATTGTGGAAGATTTTCTTTATTTTCTTACATATTAGGACAATTTATTCCTAGTTTATAGCAAAGCTTGATTCAATTAACTCATCTTACCAAAACATAAATGTAATTAACTCTCAGTGGATTTAGGTCTTTGGTACAGAGTGAGAGCATTGTAAAAGAAAATTCTAGGTAACATTAATGTAAGCTTTCTGAACTAAGCATTAATTTTTTTAATGCATGCTAAATATTGTTATATATAATTAACTTAAGAGCAACGTATCTTATAAAATTGTATGTTTCATGTCAGTATTTTTAAGCTTTTATGGTGAATATATTTCTAACAAAAGTGTTTGTATATAATATTATACTAAATTAAGTATTTGCAATTAGAAATATTTTACTTTCAAAATGAAATTGTGTTTATTTGTTTTTATTGACATGAGTAGCATAGGGAAATTTGTATACACAGGTGAAACTTTAATACTTCTTATTTCATTTTTTCTCTCCAAAACTCTAAATATTAAAAGATCCTATAATTTTGCAAGGTTTTTGAACATGGTAAGTTCAGAGATTTGTTATCCAAGAAAAGAAGTCAAGTGGGCAGTTGAATAGAATGGCCTAGAGCTCAGGAAAGGCATTAGGTGAATATATAAATTTGGAAGGGATTCAGCCAAAACAAGTACCGGTATTTAAAACCTTGGGATCTGATGAAGTTACCCAGCGAGAAACTGAGGAAAGAAGAGAGGAGAACATTAAGGACTAATCCCTGAGGCATCCCATCCCTCAGCCATGAGGTTAAAAATGTAGACACAGCAAAAAGTACCAAAAAGAGCAGCAAATAAGCCAAAAAGTAAACCAGCAGAGTCTGATGACTACCTGGTAGGCCAAGAAAAAAATGTGCTTGAAGAAGAAAGGAACGATTAGCTGTGATAAATGTTACTAAGAAGAAAGTACAAAAGTTAACATTGGATTTCCAGCCTAGATTAACAAGTGCAGTTTATTGTATACAGAGGATGACAGAAAAAATATATAACATATTAAGAAAGGGAAAAAAAACTGTATTAAAATTATAATACTCAATATATACCAATAACAAAAGATCAATACAAGTAATGTTTGACTTTTGCAATTATAAGAGGTGCTTAAAGTGGTTACCATCTGTGTCCCAACACTTCTGCTTATGGTGAACTACTGCTTGAGCAATGCTGACCAAAGTGTCCACTTGTATCGCTGCACATGCTCTTTCAATTTACCGTGTCTCAAACTTGTCACAAATGAGTGCAGTTGTTAGGCATGTTGGAGGTTCTGTTGCATAATTACGCCTCCATTGTCCTTGTACTTCCACAACATTTTTAAATTTCAAATACCGCTTCAAAATGGTCTTGCAATCTTCATATAACAACTATGCTTCCAACATTTCCTTTGACTGTCCTGTTTCATGGTGATGTTAGACATCATCTTTTGAACTAAGATCATACTACACATCACTACTGTAATTCAATTCAACTTTGAAAAGTAATACATAGATAACATGCTTAAAAAGGCATATACATTTTTTGGCACTCCCAGTATCCAAGAAGAAAAGCTGATCATGAAACTGGAGACAGTTGTACAGATATCTCCCGCAGGCTAAATGTTTAATAGGTTCCCTATTATACTAAAGAAAGGAGAGAAATTGAAAAAAAAATAATTGGAAGAGGATGGGGGTATAATGAGGGTTTTGTTTTTTTTATTTAAGATGGATGAAATAAGCCATATTTGTATGTGGGTGGAAAGGACCCAACAGGGAAGGAAGAACTGGTACATTGAAGAGATGAGAAGGAAAAGAGGAAGGGAAGTCATTTTTTATTGTCAAGTTTAGAAGGTTTCATAAGTCAAATTATAAAATTTTATAATTATAAAATTATATTTGGATGCTATAAGATATAAGCACTTTCTAGAATGTTCCTTTCATGATATTATTACAGAGTTGTTAACACACATTATCTTTGTTAAAATTTCTGTTTACTTTACATATTTATGTTTGGAAAAGCAAGGAATGAATGGCAGACTTAAACCTAAAGAACAAATACAGATATTCATTTTATCAATTAAATTTGAACCAGTTTTAACTAAAGAAAATAAGTAAATAAATAAAAAATACCCATGTTAACACATTGATGATAAATATATTATTTTCTGACACATACTTAACTTTTTTATTATTACATGTATAAAGTAAATGATAAATTAAAATACTTAGTTACAAAAAATATTCATTTTTTCGAGACACTCTTATTTTAGAATAAAAGAGAATAAGGAGTATCAATATATAAACAAAAAGAAGGTGCAAATAAGAATGTTATTCCTAAGCTTTCTTGTAGACACAGAGTCCAGTACATGGGAAGCCTTAAAAAAATGAAAAGTTTCTCATAATCTCTTATATTATTACTATTTTTCAGTTTAAAAGCTATAGCACGTTTCACATTTATGTCACTTCTTTACAACAAAAACATTGTCTTAATCTTTTTTGGGGGGGTTTCTTGTATGGTTTTTATTTATTTATTTTATTTATTTATTCTTTTATTGTTTTTGACAGAGAGAGAGAGGCAGAGATACAGAGACAGAGAGAGAACTGAACTGGGGGAACCCCCAGTTCAGCATATGGGTCCGCACGGGCTGGGGCCAGGATTCGATCCTCGGTCCCCAGCGCTGCAAAGTGAGTGCCTAACCCACTGAGCCATCCTGGCTTCCCCTATTGTCTTAATCTTGTGCATGGAAAATCACTCTCCAATTATAAATTGGAAAACCAATCTATATCTCAGTTTTAGTTTAATGGAAACCATCCAAAGCTATTAAGGGAAAACATAGTGACTGAGTTTATCACAAAAACATTTCCAAAAAAAATTCATATAACTATCTGAAGATTATGATTTTCCAAACACTGTGATGCATGAAGGATGCTCTGCTAAGGAACAAAGATAAGTATTACAGACCAAATTCACTTAGAAATTGGAATCGAGTCCTTACCCTACTTCTCTTGAAAGTCTTCAATATGAGTATGATTTTTATTGTATTAACAGTTAAAAAGAACTCTTTCAAAAACATATGACTTATATGAAAGTAGATTTAAGTATTTTTAAAGATAGATTCAGATTTATGCTAGCTGCAGCTTTTCTGTATATGGATTTAATCTCTATAGTTTTGGGTTTTTTTCATAATTTTTTAATAGGTTTTTTTATTATGTTTAACTGAGGAGAGCAATTGCATTTCTGGAACAGTTGTGGGTAGAAGAAGACAGTCTAGTGTAACATTTAAGGATTTGTGTTTGGAAATCAGGCAGATTTGGTTTCAGACCATGGCTTTATATTCCTTAGTTTTTGTAATGTTGGATTACAAAAACTTCTTAACCCTAGTTTTCTCACCTCTAAAATAAGGACAATAATGACACTTGGCTCATAACTTACTAAGAATTAAAGGAATTAATCAATCTTACATGTAATGTTCCAAGCCATTGCTCAGAAATGCCAGTTTATCAGTAAAATAAATTAAACCTATATACGACTTCTGATTTTATACGTATATAATGTTGCATATATTTTTGTTCATTTAAGTGATTGACATTTGTAGTCTACATTTTTTTTGTTGTTGTTGTTAAATTTATTGGGGTGACCTTGGTACATTACATCATCTATACATTGTATTATGTGCTCACCTCCCAGATGTCGTCTACATTTTTAACCCTCTTATATAATCCTTTAGAAACAAACCCTTTAAAAAAATAAACCTTTTTTTAACCTTTCAAAAATAAAATAAATATGTGATTTTTTTGTTGTTGTTATTGCTGCTTTTCTACAGTGTCACATTATTTATACACGCCACCAATATTCTTTTTTTTCTAAGTTTTTTAATTAACATGGTCATCTTGACTTTCACACAACTTTGAAAATCAGAATATTACAATACTATGTGTAGATTCTCTGCTTTCTTAGTTATATATATTAGAGAGATGAGCTATAAAAAAATTGCTGGATTTGTTAATCCATTGATTAATTTACAGTATATATCTACGTACCTTTCTACATGTGTACCTACCTACCTAGTAGGGGTATATACAATTAAGTCTATTAATCACTACCAACACCATACAAAACAATCTGACATCTGTACATTTCTATTTGTGTCTGTTCACTTCTTTTTATTCCTGGCACCTAGCACATTGCTAAAACACATTAAGTTAGTAGGAATGAATGAGTGAATATCACTTATGTGTCTGTAATCTAGCAATTTGTGTCATTACTTTAATATGCAATTTAAAACAAAATTTGGACAAGTGCTGAATTCTACATTATGGGGAATGTAGTTTAACAACAGCTTAAATGGAAATTTTAATCACTTCTTTGTCTTGGAACTTAATTGGAATATGCTTTAGGGTAAATCTACTTAGTGATAATTCAAAATAATATTTTGTTCCATTAGCCTGAATAATTGGAGTTAAATGTGCCATATACTGTGTATAGAAAAACAATTACTATCTTATAGTCTCATCCTACTCACCTCTCATGATATTTTTTAACTTTTGACTTTTAAATAATTTTAGAGTTTCATACAGGTGTAAGAGATGATAGAAATAGATCCTCTATACTCTGTGCCCAGTGTCCCCCAATGGTAATTTCTTGCACATATATACTGTGATATCACAAGCAGAAAACTGACACTGATACAATCCAACAATGTTATTCAGAGTGACTACTTTTACATATATTTATTTATGTACTTGTATTTATTTAGCTCTATCTAGGTTTGTGTGACCACCATCACAGGCAAGACACAATCCAGTTCCATCACAAGGAACCCTCAAGGAGCCTTCATTCTCCTCCCCCACAAACTCTGATAACCACTAATCTGTTTTCCACCTTAATTTTGTCATCTCAAGACAGTTACATAGATAAAGTCAAACAGTATGTAATCTTTGAAAAATGTATTTTTTCATCCAGCATAATTTCTTTCAGATTCATCCAAGTTGTCACATATATCATCAGTTGTTTTCTTTTTGTTTGTTTTTTCTGAGTAATATTTTGTGGTATGAATTTACCACAGTCAGTTGTTTAATCATTTACCTTTTGAAAGGCATTTGGGTTGTTCCTAGTTACCAAGTATTACAAATAAAGCTACCATGAATGCCTGTGTTCAGGTAATTACTTGAACATAAGTTTTCCTTTATGTTGGGTAAATGTGCAAGAGTATAATTACTGAGTTGTATGGTAAGCCCATGTTTAATTTTGCAAGAAACTGCCATGCTTTTTTCCAGAGCTGCTGTACCATCTTACATTCCCAGCAGCAATTTAATAATTTTGTTTTCTCCAGATCTTGTCAGTATTTGGTATTGCCATATATTTATCTGTATATACATATGTATGTATGTATGTATGTATGTATGTATGTATGTATCTATCTATCATCTATCTATCTATCATCTACTTACCTATTTATCTATTTATTTTTGCCAATCTAATGGGTATGTAGTATTATCTCATTGTGATTTTAATTTGCCTTTCTCTAATGGCTAATGATGTTGAACATCTTTTCATGTGTCATCTGGAACCCTATTCATTGAAATGTTTTTTTTGCTTATTTTGTACCATAATTGGATTTTTTTATTTTTTTACAGCTGAGTTTTAAGAGTTCATTATATATTGTAGATACAAATCCTTTGTGGAATATGTCTCATGCAAACATGATTTCCTAGTCTGCAGCTTTCTTTTCACCTCTGTCATGGTGCCTTTTACAGAGCAACTAATAATTTTGAGTAAATCTATTATTTAGTTACTAAAATGTCACGTCCTGTCTTAAAATAAGTTAGCACACAAATTATTATTTCACACACACAAATAAGTTTAAGTATTTGTCATGTGCAGGCATTTAAAAATTGCACAAAGCACTTTTAAAGATAATTTTCTAAAATTATGTCAAGATATGGAAGGTTCTAAACTATAAGGTCTAGTACTTCAAGGTTGATTTTGGTACCATCAAAACTAAAGGTTTGTTTCTATCATTTTATAGGTTCTGTTGCCACTGCATGTCGTGATCCAGGTGTTCCCATGAATGGAACTCGAAATGGGGATGGAAGAGAACCTGGGGACACTGTTGTTTTTCAATGTGACCCGGGATATGAGCTTCAAGGAGAGGAAAGAATAACCTGCATTCAGGTAGAAAATCGATACTTCTGGCAGCCCAGCCCACCAGTCTGTATAGGTATGAATTAAAGAACAATTAACATTTTTTACAAGTATATGCATTGGTACCATAAATTAAGTGCAGTATTCTAGAATAGGTTCTCTATAAGAATCTAAAATTTCAGTTGTCTGTAAACCTCCAAAAAATGACACAAATTTAAATGATCTTTATTTTCTCATAATTTTGAGGAGAGGGTCCATAACTTTATTAGGTTCCCAATGGGTCTAAGAACCTAAAGAAAAGTTAAAAATTGAAGCTCTTGAAGAATTCTGATCTTCCCTTGTCTACTATATAAATGTAATTATCCACCATTTTTAATATTTGAAGAGTGGATTCAGGCTCTACATTTTAAACGGGCCATATTGATCATACCTCTACAATGCTTATTTCATCTAAGAAAGAAAATTTTATCAAAACTTATGTTTGAGTTTTAAAGTTTTGACTTTTCATACAATTCATGTATTCTAAAAGAATATAATTCTTATCTCAATGATCTAAGGATCTGCAGTAGCTTCCTTCATACTTGTTACAGTTTGCCTTTAGTCTACATGCTCTGTTCCTAAATCCCGAACTTAGACTCTGGAACATTAAAGTATGTATTATTTCTCTACTAGGTCTGAGAAAAAGTTAGAGAGAGGTGTGACCTTTGGAATAAACTAGTGAAAAAACTTGCTACATAGTTTTCTTAAAATCCCATTATTAAGGTTTTAGATTCAACTAGTTTAATCTCAAACATTTAGCCTAAGTGTTTTAGAATTGGTGACAGCTTAAATTTATAATACATTTTGACCAAAATATGTTCTCTCTACTCAAAATTTGATTTTTTTTACATACTCTCTTTCTTAATACACTGTAAGCAATTTGAGAGAAGATTCCATTGCTATTTCATCATTGTGTTACTGGATCAAAGGTATGGCATGATCCAGTTCAGATTTAGATATACAGTGATGCCCTGAAATTCAAACTTAATCTGTCCTAGAACCCTGTTCAATTTCCAAAACGTTTGCATTCCAAGATGAGTGGGTATTCAGATAAAGTTACGGGCTATACAGTCTATTCGTCCCATATGAACAGCGTGTTAGCATTCTGATTCCAAAGTAGTGTTTAGATACAGAGGCAAAATTTGATTGATTTTTTTGTTCAGATTCCAAGTAGTTCGAATTTTGGGGCATTTGGATTCCAAGGTATCACTGTACCTCCCTCTACACTTTATTACTTCTGTTTGCAGCTCTGTCTACCACTGTTAGGCTCTAAATCATCAAGCACTAATTTATGCTCATATTTACCATAACTTAAACTCATAAAAGCAAGGGAAAAATACTGTTAAGAAATATTTTCAAAAAAAGAATGGAAAATCAAATTTTATTGAGTCCAATTAAATTAAAACGCCATGTTCCAATTAATTGTAATTTGACTGAGTATCTTGTAAATAGAATCTTTTTTTTTTTTTTTAGGTTTATTTTATTATTTGAGAGAAGGTGAGAAAGAGAGAGAGAGAATGGGGGGTCAGGGGGACAGGGACAGAGTGGTCTCCATAGTTGTACCTCATTAATTGTGACATGGTTTCATTCCACGCAGATGGATGTGGGACTGCCTGGAGTGGGAATTGAACTAGGGACCTCCCACATGGGAGGTGAGAACCTTCACTGGCCAGTCATCCTGGTGGTCACTAGTTGTGCTGCAGTTCAGCACTTAGGGTTGCAGGGGCCAGGACCAGAATTTGATCCCTAGACCTGTTGAGCTACCCCAGCATACCCCAAAAACCTTAAAAAAAAAGAGAGGAAATGATAGAACCGAAAGTTGGTTCTTTAAAAAATATTAATAAAAT
>PVKE010044342.1:0-13047 GCA_004027555.1 Craseonycteris thonglongyai | reverse complement strand
ACCTTATACTGAAACACAGTGTATAAACATAGTATGCATTTCACACCCCTTCTTCCCCCTTAGACTACGCCTATGACAACAAGTCGATCGCAACACACTTTTAAGATAAAAAGTAGATCTTATATACAGAAAAGTTGGCCACCCCTGGTTTACAGGATTCTCCAAGGCAGCATCCTTTGCTCACCATAGTTGCCAGGATTTGTTTTATGTCACTTAAATTTTCAGCACTGAAATACTTTTGCATGTAATAATATGGGTGAAGGTATTTCTAAATTATTTTTACTTATATGAGGAAATATGTTAATTTGATTATAGAAAATTCTCATTTTAGTATTTTTCTGAATGAGAACTAGTATTTAAAATAAAATACATTATTTCTGAATGAAAATTAGTATTTTAAATAAATAAAATACATTAAAAGGAAAAAAATCAATGACCCAAGGCATATGATAGAATTAACAGGATCCTAATAAATGGTTTATTTGGCTTTGTAGTTTACTCTAAGTCTTACAAAGTTATTTTATTTTACTTTTTACACATTTAAAAATATTAATATTAGTTTCAAGCACTATGTCAGGTATTGGTGAGAGGGAGGCCATTCTGTGCCTTTATGAAGTTCATGATCTCTGAAGAGGTTAGCACATGAACCAGTAATTATAATATAATTCAAATTGATATGTGCTTCATGGAAATCTATATAAAAGTGCTGTGAAGCTAATTAATTCTGACTGGAAAATTAAAACACTATTAGAGTACCGGTTAAAAATGGGTAAATAGACAGTTCTATCTAAATAGAGAATGAACTATAGAAGAAGGGATGTTTGGGTGATGGAGAGTAAATTCCTGGATGATTGAGGTTGGGGTGAGAAGTATTGAGTTTGGTTTGGGCATATTGAATCACTAACAGTTTAGTGGGGGCTAATACAAGAAAACAGATAATTGAAATAACCTGTGAAAAGGGCTGTGATCTATAGCATGGGGTACTGAAAGAGGACAGAAAGGGCACTACCTTTGACCATGAAGTCCAGAAGATTTTCCTGAACAAGGAAGAGCAGAGACTTAAAGAAAGAGCAAGAGTTATCTGGATAAGGCTGATAGACCAGGACCATCATGTATGACTGTAGAAAGTATCAGGGGATGATGGTCACATTGACTCAAATGTGAGTGGAGTTCCCTGGAGTTTTTCAGTGTACAACCTGTACAACCACATATGCTGGCCCTGTATGGGAATGGGTATAGGTGTTCTAGGTAGAAAGGAATGAAAGAGGGAGAGAGTTCCAGTCAGAGTAGGACAGAAGAGAAGATAACGGCTTTGACGTAGGAGAAAACAAGGAACCCAAAAGGATGTCCGTATGTTGTGGAACCAAAGAGTGGGTAGGGGAGGGAGGGGAGAAATGATTAGAAACAAAGAAAACTAGAGAGGTAAATATGGCCTGACCACCCAGGTAGTTGGAATTGGATAGGATGTTGACACTAGAGATGTAGAAAAATGAATATATCAGGGACAGAAGAAATAAGCTTGAGATGCTTACAAGAAACTCTAGAAAGTGAGACCTAATAAAATAATAGCAAACCCACTGTGTGTATTATTTCAGGTACTGTGCTAAAAACGTTCCCTTCATGAACTTGTCTCATGTAAAGTAGGCACTTGTTACCCCTGCCTCTCCGATGTTACAGATTAGAAGACTGTGGCACAGAGAGCGTAGATGACTTCCTCCAGACCCCACAGCTCAGGCATTCTGGCTCTAATCCACACTCTAATCACCATTGACCACCACACTCCTCCGCCTCATACTAAGAAGTCAAATAATAGGATCGACTAGAGATCAGGCAGGATGGGGCAGGTGAATGTAAATTTGGAAATCAGCAGCATATTGACAATTGGAGTAAAAAAGAGCCCAGGAAAATGTGAGGTTTGAGGGGTGGCCAAGAAATTTGTAGAATGAGGGGGAGGAAAGGAAAAAAAAAACCCTATTAATCTTTCTTTTCAATATATTCATCCTTAACCCTAGTACACTTCATATCTTTCAATAAGTTTACTATACCCTTAAAATTTTTTGTTTTGTTTTTGCTCTCAAATTGCAGCTTTAACCTCTTTGTCATCTGTAAATTACTTCCCTCAAAGTGTTTGTTTGTTTATTTATTTATTTGGGAACAAATGATAATCAGACGGAGTCAGGTCTGCACTGTAGGGATGGCAGTTTAACCTTTGGAAGCCAGATTGGTGAAGAGTAGACAAGTCAACATTGTTCTCATGCATGGGTGCTTTGTTGTGCAAAAGCAGCACCCCTTTGGTGCATTTTCCTCTTTTTTCCTTCACAGATTCTTTTAAATGTTTGAGCAGATTGGAATAGTAGTCCAGTTATTGTGACACTCCTATCCTTACAATTGGTCAGCAGGATACCCTCCTTATCCCAAAAAACAGTAGCCATGATTTTTTTCAGCCACTTGTGACACCTTGACCTTCTCAGGGGGTGACATGCCCTTTTCATGCCACTGCATGGACCCCTGCTTTTACTCAGCCTCATGAGGATGAACCCACATTTCATCTCCAGTGACAATCCAGTTTAAAACTTTATTTTTGTTGTATCTGCAGAGGTCCAAAACCTGTCAAACACTCGACACACTGTTGTTTTTGAAGTGGTGTGAGCATTCTCAGTATCCATCTTGCACTGACTTTTGACATCCTTAGATACTGATGGGGAATATTCAAAATGGTTGTAGGTGATACTCTACCCATTTTGGCAAGCTGCTTTTTATTCAGTCTGGCACCTTCCACTACAAATTTTCACCTTTTTTTTTTACACTGTTTGAGGAAGTGGCTTCAACAGGGAGTCCCAGATGGAGATTTGTCTTCAGTTGACTGCTTTGCTTGAAAAGGTTATGCCACTTTGTAAACCATGGATTTCCCAGGGCAACAGTCACTCTAAACCACTAACATCTCTCCCAACATGTTTTGAGGTGTTTTTCCTTGATTTGTGAGGAACTTAATGATGGCATGAAATTTCATTTTATACCTACTTGGGGTTTTCTCCATGTTTGACATGCTTCTTCAGTGATACCTGAAAGAACACAGATGCAAGTAGGTTGAAATTTGAAGTCATATAATCAAACTGTATGCACTAATAGTCCCACCTCTCTGATAACCCTCCTGTTCCACCAATTTCTTGACCAGTCCTCATAAGAAGCCAAGGATGAGTTCCTGGGGGATATTACCATTAAGGGTCAAATAGACAAAATTTGGAAGACTAAGGAGATGCAGTCAGAGAGGAAGTGAAGGCTCAGAGAGAGTAGTGCCCGACAAATCAAGGGAGATGTTTCACAAGTAAGGAGCAGTGGACACTCTTGAGAGCAACAGAGAGTTTTGTTGAAGTCACCAGTCTTCACTGGCTCTAGTAATAGAGAGTCATGAGTGATGATAATGGAAGAAATTTTATAAGAACAATGGGGGCAGAGGCTAGCACATATCAGGTTGAAAAGTAAATGGAAACACGATACTGGAGACAGCCAAGACAGATGTTGATGGGAGTAGGAAAGAGGGCATTAACCAGAAAAAGTTCAATCAAAGGGGGAAAAAATGTTATTTACATATTTGTTTGCCTTTCTACCTCTCTGTTTATCATTTGTCTGTCAGTCTATCATCTATAAATTCATCTATATATCTCTCTCTCTCTCTCTCCTATCTATCTACCTACCTACTAACCTACCTATTTATTTATTACTGATCTAATTTGGCTCCAAAGTGATATGCCTCCACAACCTTTGCATTAACAGGTCAGTTACTTTTGATATAGTAGTATGGTACTTTCCAGAAGAATCAGAATGCCATCTTCTGATGCACCAGGCATAAATGAGGGGTCTTTTTGCTTTAACTGCTTTCAACCTGCCCACCTCAAGCACGCCATGCTGGGGGTGAGGTTGGGAGGGTGGGGGGAAGGTAGCTCCTAGAAAGCTGTGGGAAGTCTCAGAATTTGCTCAGAAAGTTCATCCTGCCTTTTACAACTAAAGTTCCTCCTTACAAGAGTTCCTGCCTTGTTTCCAGCTCTACTTGGCTTCCTTTTCTCATTTTGCTCCATTCAAATAATTTATCCTGGAACCAAACTGGAAACTGTTGGGCACACTGTTTTGGGCTGTGGCCCCTTGGTACTACCTGCTCTACAAAAGGTCCCCAAGGCACTGCTGGTAAGGCTAAGTGGTACTACACATACACACACACAGAGTAATGAGTCACTGAAGTCATTTCTAGGCATGCTTAGAGACTGATGCAAAAATTATTATTGAATTCATTTCCAGGTCCTTCTCAAATTCTTACCTTTTGTTTTCTTTTAACTTAAAAAAATTATAATATTGACATATTCGTTCAGATAATCAATGGAAAAATAAAGCATGTACAGTGTTAATGCTTTCTATAACAAAAGTCATGCCTTTTCTCAAACTCTATCTTGTCCTGTTCTGTCCTGTCCTATCCTATACTGTCCTACCCTATACATCCCCTCCCACATCCTATCCCATCCCATCCCATCCCATCCATTATTGTCATCTATTGTTTTTCTGTCTCACTATAAGTTATTGGAAAATAGAAGCCTTCCCCTCCCGCCATGAGTAGAAACTGATTTTGTGTCTTTAAGAAAATGTTTTTGTTCTACAAATTTTCTTTTGACATAAGAAAAGAGATTTATAAAAGTATAGCCTGTGGTTCTGTTAATCTACAAAGGACTATGTTAAAAACTTATTCCAGTTATCTTTTACAGTGACAATCAAAAAACAGATACCTTCTGTAGCTGTTAAAGTTTTCAATTATGAAGTATCAAAACTAAATATTTGTAAAAGGTATGTATGAAGAGGAATTTAATTAGCAAAATTCCCTGAAGTTAGTGACTGTTTCCTCTTCTCATTTATTTATTTATTCATTCTGTTTTGCATCTCTTCATTCCCAGGGCTTAATACAGTGCTTGTATATAGTCATTTTTAATGACTATTATTGTTTTTGGATATTACTTCTATTGATTTTCTATTTGACTCATTAATTTCTGCATTTTGCCTTTGTTAATTCCTTCCTACTAATTTCCTTTGGTTTAATTTGTTATTCCCTTAAAATTTTTTTGAGCTCTATGCTTTATTTATTTTTATGTTTTAAGGATATAAGTATGTTACTAAAGCTAGGAGTTTTCTGATTATTGCTTTAGTTGTATGTAGCATGTAGGTTCTGATATGCACTGTTTTCATGAATATTATTTTCTAAAAATTCTAGTGTCTTTTCATTTTACCCATTTGGGTTATGAGATCAGGAATTTTTATTTTCTTTTTCCTAGACAGAAGATAGTCTTTATTTTCTGAATTTTAAATTAATTTCTAGTTTTATTTTATTATTACCAGCAAATATTATACAATGATTGTCTGAGAAAAACCCAGCCATAAATGCCTCTACTTTTCATATTACATGGCTGGATACTTTCCAAAAAACCCCTCATATATATTATTTTTATTCTTTGGGAATTTAATAAGATTTTCCTTGTGGACTACTATGTAATCAATTTTAATGAATGTCTCATGGGCACTTGAAGCTAAGATGTATTTTCTATCTTCAGATATAAAACTTGGTAATATATCAGTCAGATCTACATTATAAATTATGTTGTTTAGGTATTCTATGATCTCAGTTTTGTTTAAATCGATGTATCTTAGACAAAGATAAATTTAAATCTATTATTAGTATCACATATCCTTCTGTAATTTCTATTTTCTGAGAGTTGCTACTGTGCTTTTTGTGCATAGATGTTGAGGAAAAAAAAGAGTAGATATTGAGAAAAAAAGCAGCCCCTGATAGCTGACAGTTGGTACCTAGCCTAACTTTCACAGATAGACAATGATATTCTGCTGTTGAACTCACACAATTTCACAGAATACCAACATCAGACAAGGTCACCCTTGTGAGATAGAGTGAGATCATAATTATGTGTGAGCAAAAGTATAAATAAGAACATTGTGCAGACCTGAAAAATGAGCACATAGTTCTCCTCCCAGTTAACATGAGTGACTGCTACTTCATTACTGTATTAGTCAGAGTTCTTCAGGGAAACAGCAACAGTGGTATATACAAGGGCTGTCCCAAAAGTATCCACCATGTAACCATTCTCATTACATCGACAACAGCTGGATTTCCCCCCATCAACCATCATATATTTAGATAAATTGAAAGAGATTTATTTTGAAGGATTGGCTCATATGATTATGGATGCTGAGAAGTCCTAGGATCTGCCTGCTGTTGTTAGTAAGCTGGAGGCCCCGGAAAGCCAGTGGGATAGTTCTAGTCCAAATCCAAAGGCTTGAGAACTGGGCCAACAATGTATGAGGGGGTATGCAAAAATACCTGGAATTATCTTCTGGAGGGCAGGCCCCCTTGTATTATGATACCAGCTTCTCCCTCTAGGTGTATGTTCTAGAAACCCATCTGCATCAGCCTACCAGTTGGCATTGTGAGAGGCCAAATTCAGCTGCAGTGAATGTTTTCTAGAGACTCTTTCAACGCATTTGTCCATTTCATGATGGATGATTTGCACAACAGTGCACATGACAATGCACCTGCCCACACTGTGCGGAGTGTTCAGCAGTTTTTGACTAAAAACTGCATGGTCCTCATTCCCCACCCTTCCTATTCACCCAATTTTTCTCTAAGCAACATTTTTTGTTTGTTTGTTTCCCCAGATGAAAAAAATTCTCAAAGGGAAACATTTTTCTGATGTGGATTGGAAGAGGTGACCCAAAAATTGGCAGAAGCACTAAAAGGCACCAAAATCGATGAGTTCAAAAACTGTTTGAGCAGTGGAAAAGCATCTCAATAAGTACATTGCATCAAATGGAAAAAGCATTTTGATAAGTAAGCACTTTGAAGGCGACTGAAGTTTAAGCATGTAAGAATAAATACACAATTTTTTATAAATAAATTTCCATTTTTTCTGGGGCTACCCTCATATATCCTGGTCTGAGTCTGAAGGTCCAAGAACTGGGAGTGCCAGTGTTAGAAGGCAAGAGAAGATGGATGGCCCAGCTCAAGCAGAGAAACAAATTCACCCTCCTGCCACCTTTGGGTTCTGTCCTGGCCCTCCATGGATTAGATAATCTCCATCTGCACTGGTGAGGCTGGTCTTCTTTATTAAAATATGTCTTTACGTAGTTTTTTATTTTATTTTATTTTGCATTTTGTGTGATTTTCTCATTTCTGTCCTCTATATAGTTACTGTGCTTTTTATGGTGTCTATTCTTCTTTCTATTTCTTATCATTTAGTCTTCATGTCTGAAATGGGTTTGTGTTGTCTTCTATTTACTTTCTGAGGTCTGAGTGTTGGTATTTCTCCTTTGCAGTTTCAATTACTGTGTAAAGGTTTAAAATTCTCAGTAGGAATGGTAGGTTTCACTTTTTATCTGCTTTGTGTCAGTTTTTCTGGTGTTTTCACTGTGTTTCAGAAGGCTTTCTTGCTCTTTTTCTCTTTTTTATTTTTCTTGTGGTATATTTGTGTGAATGTAGAGCATATTTCTTTGTTGTTACTCATATTTTAATGAGATAGATTTTTGTGATGTTTAGCTGGAGGTCCTGTGAAGCCTTGAGGTCAAGGCTTCACAGCTCAAGGTGTCCTCTATTACTGCCTTAGCAAAAGACTTAATTTAATATGGCTTCCTCTGTGGTCCCATCTTTACTTATTTCTCACATCAGCCTCAGACTCACAAAGATGGTACTATTTATTTAATTTCAATTTACAATGATTAATTGTATGTACAAATACAAATGATTTTTGTATATTGCCCTTGTATTTTGTGATCTTGCTAAACTTACTTTATTAGTTCTTGGGGCTTTAAAAAAAAAATTTTTTTTTTAATTCTTTTTTTTTATTTTATAGAGAGTAATTATTTTATCTTCAGTGCATATTTATTTTTATTTTATTTTTATTTTTGACAGTAAGAGAGAGAGATACAGAGACAGAGACAGCTAGAGACCTGAACTGTAGGAACTCCCCAGTTCAGCATGTGGGTCCGCCTGGGCCAGAGCCGGGATTCGATCCTCGGTCCTCGGGGCTTCAAAGCGAGCACTTAACCTGCTGAGCCATCCTGGCTTTCCTGTCTTGGGGCTTTTTAATTAAACATTTTTTAATTTTCTATATATTTTTAATTTTTATCTACACTTGACATTCAATATTATATTCGTTTCAGGTGTACAGCTTAGTGGTTAGACATTGGTATAGCTTATGATGTGATTCTCTGATTTCTAGTACCCACCGGGCACCACACAGTTATTCTATACATTATTGACTATATTTCCTATGCTACACTTTATATCCTCACACAGCATTGTTTACAGTAGCCAATACATGGGAGCAACCTAAGTGTCCTTCAATAGATGATTGGACAAAGAAGATGTGGTACATATATACAATCAAATATTACTTGGCCATAAATAAGAATGAAATCTTACTATTTGCAACATGGATGGACCTACAGGATATCATGCCAAGTGAAAAGTCAGAGAAAGACAAATAACATACGATCTCACTTACATGTGGAATCTAAACAACAAAAATGAACAAACTAAACAGAAACAGACTCATAAACTTTTTTCAATTTAGTGGAATTTTCTATGTATATGATCATGTCATCTGGAACTGTGCTTTTACTTCTTTCTTGCCTCAGTAATTTGGCTAGGAATTCTTGCTTTTATGCTCTTACTCTTTATATGAAGTTCTGGTGTTAGTGACTTGAGAGAAATGCAGATTATGGGGCTTGCTTTACTGAGGTTCCCTTCCCTCTGTGATTCTAATCTACAAATTCTAGGTACTTTATCACCAGCCTCTGTAAACACTTTCTCCATAGCTTAAGACCAACATATTTTTGCTGGATGTCTATTCCGGTTCCTATAGGAATCTGGAAAGCAACCTCAGGGAAAGAGCCGATGAATATGATTAAGATCATTACCTGTCCTTTCCTTCCCTCGTGCATTAAAGCCCCTCAAATTCTTCCTGCACTCATTTCCCTTTAACGCTTGCAGTTAGTTTAAGTATTTGTTTAGGTTTTGTAATTTTTTTCAGTGGGATGATTAATTTGATACTAGCTACTACGTTATAGCTAGTATCAGAGGTTTTTAAATGTACTTTTAAGTGAAAGAAACAAGGAACATTAAAGAATCTTGTATCAAGGATTTATTTATACACATAACTTTCAGCTTTTTCCTTCTTTATATGAGTTGGGCTTGTGCATAACTATTTGGAAATGTCTGGAGACACCAGCCAGGTTGATGAGTGGCTGCTTTGGGATTAACCGTGGAAGATCTGCTGCATTCACAGTGTATGTTACGATTCCGCAATGGTTAGAACCTCCAAAGCGGAACCCCAGAGTATGAATATGCACACAAGATACCCCAAGCACTAGGCTTTTCTGGAATCTCCTGATAACATGAGTGCCTAGTGTTACTATCCTTATCTTTGCTCCTAGAGTCTGGTCCAGGTATTTTGACAACATCCTACTCTTTTATTGCTCCAGGCAATGACTCAAAAAGCACAATTCAGAGAGATTCTAGCAGAAAGTTGCTGATTTCTATCTCTATATGAAATTCCTATTGCCATTTAAAATTTTTCATCTCCAACATTGAGATTGTTGCCCTTTACACAATGCCATAAAATCCTTCCATTTGTCTCATCTTCCTTCTAACTAAGCTCCTCTCAGTAGGTAGTTATCCATGTTTAACACTTTCTGGTTTGTTTCACACCTTTCTTTGATGACTCTCAGCATTTCCATTCTCAGTTTGATTTTAAAGTAGTTTATACCTTTCTTTACCAAATTACAGTGTTACTGCCCATGCTCTGGGCCCCATGTAGAGTGTAAATTTTGACAAGAAAAGGACTTTGTCATCTGTATATTTTGTGTTACATCAGGTCGTAAGAGAATTTCTGGGTCACAGCTATTTTATAATAGTGCTCACCAGCTAAATTATAGCTTCATATAACATCACTGTTTACTTGCTATATACCCAGTTTTTAAAGGTTATTTTTTCAGCTGTTACTGGTGTTCAACCTAAAATTAACTCCTTCACTAAACAATCCACAGTACAAAGAACACCACAAATTTGTTGGTATCAATTGCCCACGTAGTGCTATAGAACAGATTTTTTTTCTACAGAACTGATTTTTTCCAATGACATAACTGCAGGGATTTGTAATTTGTGAAAGTAAAATAGAATGTAAACTAAAAACTCATAACACTAAGTTGTTTTGGAAACAGAGTTGATGGTACAGTATGCGTATTATAACTACGCATGTAGAAGAGCTGGGCACTTGGGTCGTTCGGTGTCCTGACTGGGGTGATTGTGGTGATCTTTCTGTCATGCAAAGCAGCTCTCATGTGTGTCCCATTAATCTTTTGCCTGTGGCCTTCTTATGAACAGACTAATTGCAGTAGAAAAGTATGGACACTTTAAAATAAAACTTAATTTCTTCTGAAAACGAGGGCCGTACATGAATGTTTTTGTTCTTATATTTTCTGGTAGGATTTCAAATTGAGAGACAAAAATAAATGCTAGCAATTTCTAGAAGTTGGTTCCAGAATTGAAAATGATCTCCAGCTCTTTGACTTACATGTCTTTTAACATTGAGGTTTCCTCTTTTGTCAGAGATTAATGTTACCTCTTTATTCATACAAAATATTAAAGAGGAAATATAAATATGAAATATGTACTTTTCATTATTCAAAGTTGTTAGCATCTTAATTGATCTCAAAAAATATAACTTGCTGGTAAGAATTAGAATTATAAGATACAACTAATATGAAATGGGTAGCTTTATTTTAAATATGTAAAAGTTTTTATGGTAATCTTTATTCTCATGCTAGATGAGGAGTTGTATGAATGGTGATGATCCTTTCCCAATAAGAATTATTCTGTTTCTTTTTGTGTAGAGTAGCCTTTCCTTCTCTTAGTGGGAATGAAACGAGTATTTAAGTTGGACGTCCAAGCTATGTAGAGGGGAAGAATGTGTGTCAGATGAAGGAAAAATGGAGCTAATGTATTGCGATAATAATTGTCACAGAATTGTGCTGTAAAGGACATTAGAGATGATCTGCTCATTATCCTGAGGTTACAGACGAAGAGCACTGAGATTTAGAGCAGTACTGGACTTGTGTGGGGTCCCACCACCAGTTGACTGGGCAGGAGTATAACCATAAATGTGCTCATTAATCACTCAATAATAGTCACAACACACACGTAGTAGTCAGGCTGCTCTTCAATATTGGGGAGCTCCCTTTAGCCCTCAGGGCATAGAGAAAGTGTTCATGGGATTTCCTGCTTAGTGTGTTCCATGGTCCAAGGAAACTAGGGCATTCATGCTTAGTTTTTAAATATCTTTATGACAAGGTACAGACGGGCAGATAAGCACCTATGAAGGAGCCTCCTTCTCATGTAGGGTCCCTGCTAGTTCCCCTCCAGCCACCTGTTCTTATAGCTGGTGAGCCAGATTCATCTGCTACACCAGGAGCACAGCTCAGGTGAGATTTCTCCAGAGAGAGAGCTGAAAGTAAAGGCAGCGCCAGTTCTAGCATTGCTGAATTTTGTTGACTAGCACCAGGTGGTTTTGGCATTGTAATAAAGGCAAAGTGGTTAAGCGTTGGGATGTCTGGTATTTAAAACATCTGTGAAAATTATAAAAATGGTATGTTGAAAAATATTTAAATATCACTAAAGAAATCTCTGACTCTACCCTCCCTTCTTTTCTTCATGGTAACCATTGGCATCACATTATGGGGTTCCAGCTCCTTTTCTGTGTGTTCACAAAGAAGAATTCAGATTTTATTTTGTTTTTTACAAAATGAAACTGTATTGTGTGTACCTGATTTTTATCCCTAGTAATATTTCTTAGGATTATACTCCATATAAGTACCCAGGTATATAATATTCCATAGTAAGGGTATTCTATTCTGTATTGTAACATTTCTGTTGAAGGACATATAAGTTGACTCTGATTTTTTACTTACAACTTAATACTAGAATGAATATCTTACAGCTATCCATGTGAACATGTGTGAGCACTTGCTTTTGCTAAATTTGTAGAGGCTGAATTTTTTAGTCAATACATTTAGACATTTAAAATTTTTCCAGGGATAGTCAGTTCATCTTCAGGATTTGAAGTAAGAGGTGGAAACCAAAGTAATGGGATAGGTCTGTGTAGAAGTTCTGAGGGTTCTGAGTACAGGTACAAAGAACCTATAGGTAGAAGCTAAAACAATTGGTTTCTCCCACTCACTTTGGTATTCACTCAGAGTGACTCTGAACCGGAGCGTCTCACGACCGTCCTCAGATGTGATGATTTGCTAGAAAGACATACAGGATTCAGAAAAGCTGTTACACTTACTGTTAGGATCTATTACAGTGAAAGGACGCAGATTAAAATCAGCAAATGTAAAGGGTAAAGTCCTAGAGCAGTAAGCTTGCATTTGTCCTTCCCCAGTGGAATTACATGGACACCCTTAATTCTCCTGGAGATTGTGTGTAACAATGAGAGTGAAGTGTTGCCAATCAGGGGAGATAACCTGAGCCTTGGTGTCAAGGGTTTTTATTTTTATAGTGCTTCAGATCAGTCTCATAGGCATGCAGCATCTACATGACTCATCTCAGTGACTCAGTTTCTTTTTTTTTTTTTTTAAATATTATTATATTTTATTTTTAAATTTAATGGGGTGACATTGGTTGGTAACAATTAGATAGTTTCCCGATGTACAACTCCACATCACATCACCCATGCATTGCATTATGTGCTCAGCTCCCAGAATCAGGTCCCCCTCCACCATCATATATCTGGTGCCCACTTCCCCCTCCCCACACAACTCTCCCTCCCCCGTCCTTCCTCCTCTCCAGGTAAACACCAAGCCATTGAGTGTGTCCATAATGCTGGTGCCCTCTCCCACCTCCCCTCCCTCTCTCCCTCCCCCCTCCTCCCCTTTCCTTAGGCAATCACCAAGTTATTGGGTGTGTCCATAGGTCTCTGTGTCTTTGTTACATTCAGCCCATCT